>CAKNYM010049006.1:120495-135908 GCA_932195095.1 Andricus curvator
GTCCCGAAGACGTCTCTAGGACATCCTTAATTTTTTTGCCCACTGGGAAGGCGATATTATTAGTTTTTTTTTTACTTCTCAGCCTATTTTCTTGAAAAGAAATTTACAAAAAAAGTTAAAATTTTTGAAAAATATTTGTCATCTGACCTTCAACTTTATTATTTTTTTGGAATCAACTTTAAGTACAATTTAAGCAAACGAATAAGGGAAATGATGAATAAATGAATGAATAAATTTTAATATTATTATAATAATATTTTATTAATAAATATCAGAATTATCCTCAAATACAAATAAAGCTTGATGATATGGCAAAATTTTATTTTTTTCTTCTGAAAATTAATACAAGAAGTTAAGAAATTGTTTTTCGTCTTTCGCGTTCAGAAAGAGTGGAGGAGAATAAACGTATTTGCGCAATTAGAAACAGTTTGTTTATCACTACTCGAGGTTTGAAGAAGTCGATTTACACAACTAGAATTTTCTAGATATCAAATATTTTTACAAGGTTTTGTTTTCGACGTGACCTAAAATTTAGGAAATGAACTTTTGAAAAATTTCTTGTTCCAGATCTGAATTGTGACCTTTTTCAAAAATTCAACGAAAAAAAAACTAATTTTCAGCAACAAACAAAACGAATTTTCAGCAAAATTTGTTAAATTTTTTATCAGAGAAATTAATTGAAATGATGCATCTCAAATCGAAAAATCAAGGCAACCAAGTAGTTAAATTTCCAACCAAAAAGATTTAATATCTGTAAAAAAAATTTCGACAAGAAATTGAATAGTTGAATTTTTAGATGAAAATTAATTTTTAAAATACAATTAATTTTCAACCAAATAAATAAAATTTCAACCTAAAAAATTAATTTTCTACCACAAAAGAATAATTTTTAATAAAACACATGAATTTTTCACTATATATTGTTATTTTTAATAGAATTTTCAACCTAATAGTTGAATTTTCAATCAAAAAGATTCTTTTTCAGTGAAAAAAATTAATTTTCAATAAAAAAACGAATTTTCAACAAAATAGTTAAATTTTTAAGAAAATAATTTAATTTGTACTAAAATAATGAATCTTCAACCTGAAAATTAATTTTTAACCCAAAACTCAAATTTTCTATCAAAAAGGGAAATTTTCGAAAAAAATAGTTAAATTTTCAGTTAAAAAAATTAATTTCTGATAACAAAAAATGTCATTTTCAATCAAAAAATGAATTTTGAAACAAAGAGATTAATTTTCTAACGAAAAAATTAATTTTAACAAAATGTATGTATTTTTAACGAAAAATTTTGAATTTTTAAATGAATTTTCAACCAAAGAAATAAATTTTCAACAAAGTAGTAAAATTTTCAACCAAACGGATGAATTTTCAACCAGGAAGATTAAATTTCTATCATCAAAAATAAATAGCTGACAAAAAATGAAATAATTTTCAGTTAAAAAAATAATTTTTGAATAAAAAAAAAAATAATTTTCAATCAAAGAAATGAATTTTTAACCAAAGAGATTAATGTTCCACCAAAAAAGAATAATTTCAACAAAATCCTTGAATTTTCAACAAAAACATGAATTTTTGAAAGAATTTCCAAAATTGAACAATTCTGAACTTCCCTTAATAGTGGAAAAAATTTTATTGAACTTTTTGAACATAGCATTCATAATTCTTAAACTTACGATTTAAACATTTTCCATTTATGAATCAATTAAAAAATGTTCAATTTTTTTTCGAATATTCCCTGTTTCAAATCCAATTATAATTATTTTCGAAAATTCTCCTTCTTCCAAGTCAAAATTGTAATTATTTTGAAAAAATTCACTCTTTCAATTCAGAATTACATATAATTTACTCGAAAATTAAATTTCTCGGTTCAAATCAGAATCATAATTCTTTGCAAAAATTCCTGGCTCAAAATCAAAATTGTAGTTCTTTCGGAAAATTCCTGCTTTCAGATCTGAATTGTAATTTTTGTTTTGAAAATTCCCTATTGCTCTTTAAATCATAATTTATTCTTTTCAAAAATTCCCCGTTCCAATTTGAAATTGTAATTCTTTTGAAAAATTCCTTGCTTCAGATCTAAATTTTAATTTGTTTTTTTTTTCGGAAATTCCCTGTTCCAAATCAAATTTGTACCCCTTTTGGAAAATTTCCCGTTCCAATTTGAAATTGTAATTCTTTTGAAAAATTCCTTGTTTCAGTTATAAATTAATTTTTTTTTTCGAAAATTCTCTGTTGGAAATTGTAATCATAATTTCTTTTGAAAATTCCCCGTTTCAATTTAAAATTGTAATTCTTTTGAAAAATTCCTTGCTTCAGATCCATATTGTAATTTTTTTCGGAAAATCCCTGTTCTAAATGAGAATTATAAGTTTTTGTGAAAATTTCACATTCAAATTTGAAATTGTAATACTTTTTGAAAATTCCTTGCTTCAGATCTGAAAATTTCCCTTTCCAAGTCAAAATTGTAACTTTTCCAAAAAATTCACACAATTATGATTATTTCGAAAAATTTCCTGTTCCAACTCAAAATTACAATTTTTCCTAAAAATTCCTGGCATCATATCTACATTTTAATTTGTTTTTTTTTTCGGAAATTCCCCTTTCCAAATCAAATTTGTACCCCTTTTGGAAAATTTCCCGTTCCAATTTGAAATTGTAATTCTTTCCAAAAATTTCTTCTTTCAGATATAAATTAATTTTTTTTTCAAAATTCCCTGTTCCAAATTGAAATCATAATTCTTTTCGAAGATTCCCCTTTCCAATTTAAAATTGTAATTCTTTAAAAAAATTCCTTGTTTCAGATCAGAATTGATTTTTTTCGAAAATACCCTGTTTCAAATCAAAATCATAATTCTTTTCGAAAATTCCCTGTTCCAAGTTAAAATTGTAATTCTTTTGGAAAAATCCTTGTTCCAACTCACAACTATAATTTTTCTCGAAAATTTCTCGTTTTAAATCAGAATCATAATTCATTTGGAAACTTCCTTGTTTCCTATCTAAAGTTAATTTTTTTTTAATTCCCTGTTCCAAATTGAAATCATAATTCTTTTCCGAAATTCCTCGATCCCAGTCAGAATTGTAACTCTTTTAAAAAATTCGTGATTACACATCTGAAATAAAATTGTTTTCAAAAATTTCCTGTTCCTAATAAGAATCATAATTCTTTCCGAGAATCCCCCAGTCCAATTTAAAAGTCTAATTCTTTTGAAAAATTCCTTGTTTCAGATCTGAATTTGATATTCTTTTTTTTTTATTCTTTAAAAAATTTCTCGTTCCAACTCAAAATTGTAATTCTTTTGAAAAATTCACTGTTCCAAGTTAGGATTATAATCCTTCACGAAAATTTCCTCTTACAACTCATCGGTCCAGAGACATGTTTTCCTAAAAAAAAAATTGCATTCGAAGAACTGAAAACACTTTTTAAATATTTTTTAATAATTAGAAACTTGGTTCTGTCCAGGTGTTTGTGGAAATATTTCTAAATTTAAAAACCTTCAGTCATTCCTTCAATTTAAGACAAAAGTCGTAAGTTTAATTAAATCTCAATTAGCAATAAATTATTTTATTCCAAAAACGATTCTTTCCTATTTGTAACGTTTTTATTGAAATTATTTTGTTTAAGAAATAGTAAAGTTAATCTCAATTATTTATTTTGCAAACTAAATCTGAATTTAATTATATTGAAATTTCCTGAAAAACTTTACATAAAAAAGTACCCATTAGAAATGTTATAAATACTTTGAGAAATAAAATTATCTGCTTTTAATTAAAATTCATTCAGAAATCAAGAAATATTTTTGGGTTTCATAATTTTGAAGTAAAATTACTCGTAATTACCGTATATTGTTGGAGGTGACGTAGCCTATTTACAGATATCGCAATAATTATCGTATTGTTTCAACAAAGCTGAAAATATTAAGAAATCGCCTTCTTTTATTACACTTATTAATTTATCACTATTCTCATCTTTTACCAGTTTTTAATAATTACATATTATACAGCTCTAAATAAATTAATATATTTTCACTAATTACTTATCTTTTTTATACCTTCTTTGTATCACAAAAAAGTTTTTCATTTGTGGAAAATCCGGTACTTTCTAAATAATAAAAATAATTAATCTTTTATCTTTGATTGTGATGGATGGTTTCTTTTTTTTTAATCTAGGAACAAAAATGCAGAAACTAAATTAGGAAAATAGTTTCCATTTTTCCAATAATGAAAAAATTTGATTATTTTCTTTCAAAAATATGCAAATTAAAAAAGTTATTTTCTCATCGATATTTAACACCAAAAAATTTTCGATAAAAATATTAATTTTTGGTAATACTAAAAAAAGGGGGAAAATATTGAAAAACGGAAAAGAAGATAAATTATGAAAAAGATGTTGGATTCCAGCGCTTCCTCGGAATAGAAAAACACTTGAAAAAATTTGTCTTTTTTGACTGAATTCAACTGTTTTTGGATTCAATTAAACATATTTTTGGTTGAGATTTCAACTATTACATTTTTCGTTGAGGATTCATCTTTTTTATATAAAATCAGACTACTTAGTTAAGAGTGAAACTATTTAGTTGAAAAAAAAATTTTTTTTTGTTGAGGATTTATTGTTCCAATTGAGAAAACCTTTTTTGTGCCCAATTCCACTATTTAATTGAAAACTGAAAATTCTTTTTTTTTTAGAATATTAATCTTCTTGGATCAAAATTGACCTTTTTGGTTGAAAATTAACTTCTTTGGTTAAAAATTCAACTGTCGAGTTGAAAATTCCTTAAATTCAAATATTTTCGTGAAAATTCATGGATGCTGTAGAAAATGAATCTTTCTGGCAGAAAATTAATCTTCTTTGTTGAAAATTGAAAATTTTGATTGAAAATTCATTTTTTTTCATGAAAATTTAACTAATAGGGTGAAAATTCCTTAAATTCAAATATTTTCGTGAAAATTCATGTATGTTGTTAAAAATGAATCTTCCTGGGTGAAAATAATCTTCTTTGTTGAAAATTGAAAATTTTGGTATAAAATTAATGTTTTTTAATGAAAATTTAAGTATTAGGTTGGAAAATTCCTTAAATTTGAATATTTATGTGAAAAATCATGTTTTTTTTTAAATAAATCTAATTGGTAGAAAATTAATCTTTTTCAGTAGAAAATAATTATTCTTGGATGAAAATTGACATTTTTGGTTGAAAATTCAACTGTTGAGTTGAAAATTCCTTAAATTCAAATATTTTCGTGAAAATTCATGTATGTTCCTGAAAATGAATCTTTCTGGAAGGCAATTAATCTTCTTTGTTGAAAATTAAGAATTTTGGTTGAAAATTAATTTCTTTAAATGAAAATTTAACTATTAGGTTGGAAAATTCCTTAAATTTGAACATTTTTGTGAAAATTCATGTATTTCTTAAAAATAATTCTAATTGGTAGAAAATTAATCTTTTTGGGTCGAAAATTATTATTCTTGGATGAAAATTGACATTTTTGGTCGAATATTCAACTGTTGAATTGAAAATTCCTTACATTCAAATATTTTCGTGAAAATTCATTATTTTGTTGAAAATGAATCTTTCTGGCAGGATATTAATCTTCTTTGTTAAAAATTTTGTTTGAAAATTAATTTTTTTAGATGAAAATTTAACTATTAAGTTGGAAAATTCCTTATATATGAACATTTTTGTGAAAATGTATGTATGTTGTTGAAAATGAATCTTTCTGACAGAAAATTAATCTTCTTTGAAAGTTGAAAATTTTGGTTGGAAATTAATTTTTTTAAATGAAAATTTAACTATCAGGTTGAAAAATTCCTTAAATTTGAATATTTTTGTGAAAAATCATGTATGTTGTTGAAAATGAATCTTTCTGGCAGAAAATTAATCTTCTTTTAAAATTGAAAATTTTGGTTGGAAATTAATTTTTTTTAATGAAAATTTAACTATTAGTTTCAAAAACTCCTTAAATTTGAATATTTTTGTGGAAATTCATGTATTTCTTAAAAATAAATCTAATTGGTAGAAAATTAATCTTTTTGGGTTGAAAATTATTATTCTTGGATGAAAATTGACATTTTTGGTTGAAAATTCAACTGTTGAGTTGAAAATTCCTCAAATTCAAATATTTTCGTGAAAATTCATGTATGTTGTTGAAAAGGAATCTTTCTGGCAGGAAATTAATCTTCTTTGTTGAAAATTAAAAATTTTGGTTGAAAATTAATTTCTTTAAATGAAAATTTAACTAATAGGTTGGAAAATTCCTTAAATTTGAACATTTTTGTGAAAAATTATGTATTTTTCAAAAATAAATCTAATTGGTAGAAAACTAATTTTTTTAGGTAGAAAATTATTATTCTCGGATGAAAATTGAAAATTTTGGTTGAAAATTAATTTCTTTAAATGAAAATTTAACTATTAGGTTGAAAAATTCCTTAAATTTGAATATTTTTGTGAAAATTCATGTATTTCTTAAAAATAAATCTCATTGGTAGAAAATTAATATTTTTCGGTGGAAAATAATTATTCTTGGATGAAAATTTACATTTTTGGTTGAAAATTCAACTGTTCAGTTGAAAATTCCTTAAATTCAAATATTTTCGTGAAAATTCATGTATGTTGTTGAAAATGAATCTTTCTGGAAGGAAATTAATCTTCTTTGTTGAAAATTAAAAATTTTGGTTGAAAATTAATTTTTTTAAATGAAAATTTAACTATTGGGTTGCAAAATTCCTTAAATTTGAATATTTTTGTGAAAATTCATGTATTTCTTAAAAATAAATCTAATTGGTAGAAAATTAATCTTTTTGGGTTGAAAATTATTATTCTTGGATGAAGATTGACATTTTTGGTTGAAAATTCCTTAAATTCAAATATTTTCGTGAAAATTCATGTATTTTGTTGAAAATGAATCTTTCTGGCAGAAAATAAATCTTCTTGGTTAAAAATTAAAATTCTTGGTTGAAAATTAATTTTTTTAAATGAAAACTTAACTATTAGGTTGGAAAATTCCTTAAATTTGAATATTTTTCTGAAAAATCATGTATTTTTTAAAAATAAACCTAATTGGCAGAAAATTAATCTTCTTTGTTCAAAATTGAAAATTTAGGTTGAAAATTAATTTCTTTGGTTAAAAATTCACCTGTCGAGTTGAATATTCCTTAAATTTAAATATTTTTGTGAAAATTCATGTGTTTTTGAAAAATAAATCTAATTGGTAAAAAATTAATTTTTTTATGTAGAAAATTATTATTCTCCGATGAAAATTGACATTTTTTGTTTGAAATTAATTTCTTTGGTTGAAAATTCAACTGTCGAGTTGAATATTCCTTAAATTCAAATATTTTCGTGAAAATTCATGTATGTTGTTAAAAATGAATCTTTCTGGCCGAAAATTAATCTTCTTTGTTGAAAATTGAAACTTTTGGTTGAAAATTCATTTTTTTAAATGAAAATTTAACCAATAGGGTGAAAAATTCCTTAAAATTGAATATTAATGATAGTTTTGAAAATCTAAACTTGAACTTGTTGAAAGTGGAACTACTTTTTTCAAAATACATTTTTACTCGAAAATCAATTAGGCTGGAAATTCCTTTAAAAATTAATGTTTTTGTTGAAAATTCAAGCATTTTGATAAAATTATTCTTTTTTGATGCACAATTAATCTCTTTGGTTAAAAATTCATTTCTTTGATTGAAAATTAGTTTTTTTTATTCAAAAATTATTTTTTCAACTGAAGATTTAACTATTCCATTTTTTGTCAGCTATTTTTTTGTTGGTAAAAATTTAATCTTTCTCGTTGAAAATACATCCGTTTGGTTGAAAATTTTACTACTTTGTTGAAAATTCAAAAGTTTCCGTTAAAAATACATATATAATTTGGTTGAAAATTAATTTCTTTAAAGGAAAATTTAACTACTAGGTTGGAAAATTCCTTAAATTTGAACATTTTTGTGAAAATTCATGTATTTTTCAAAAATAAATCTAATTGGTAGAAAATTAATCTTTTTGGGTTGAAAATTATTATTCTTGGATGAAAATTGACATTTTTGGTTGAAAATTCAACTGTTGAGTTGAAAATTTCTGAAATTCAAATATTTTCGTGAAAATTCATGTATGTTGTTGAAAATGAATCTTTCTGGCAGAAAATTAATCTTCTTTGAAAATTGAAAATTTTGATTGAAAATTAATTTTTTTGATGAAAATTTAACTATGAGGTTGAAAAATTCCTTAAATTTAAATATTTTTGTGAAAATTCATGTATGTTGTTGAAAAGGAATCTTTCTTGTAGGAAATTAATCTTCTTGGTTAAAAAGTAAAATTCTTGGATGAAAATTAATTTTTTTTAATGAAAATTTAACTATTAGGTTGGAAAATTCCTTAAATTCAAACATTTTTGTGAAAATTCATGTATTTCTTAAAAATAAATCTAATTGGTAGAAAATTAATCTTTTTTGGTTGAAAATTCAACTGTTGAGTTGAAAATTCCTTAAATTCAAATATTTTCGTGAAAATTAATGTATGTTGTTGAAAATGAATCTTTCTGGCAGAAAATTAATCTTCTTTGTTGAAAATTTTGATTGAAAATTCCTTTTTTTTTATGAAGATTTAACTGATAGGGTGATCCTTAAATTCAAATATTTTCGTGAAAATTCATGTATGTTGATGAAAATAAATCTTCCTGGGTGAAAATAATCTTTTTTGTTCAAAATTGAAAATTTTGGTTAAAAATTAATTTTTTTTTAATGAAAATTTAAGTATTAGGTTGGAAAATTCCTTAAATTTGAATATTTATGTGAAAATTCATGTATTTTGTTAAAAATAATTCTAATTGGTAGAAAATTAATCTTTCTCAGTGAAAAATAATTATTCTTGGATGAAAATTGAAAATTTTGATTGAAAATTCATTTTTTTTTATGAAAATTTAACTAATAGGGTGAAAATTCCTTAAATTTAAATATTTTCGTGAAAATTCATGTATGTTGTTGAAAATGAATCTTTCTGGCAGAAAATTAAGCTTCTTTGTTGAAAATTGAAAATTTTGGTTGAAAGTTAATTTATTTAAATGAAAATTTAAGTATTAGTTTGAAAAATTCCTTAAAGTTGAAAATGTTTGTGAAAATTCATGTATTTCTGAAAAATAATTCTAATTGGTAGAAAATTAATCTTTTTGGGTTGAAAATTATTATTCTTGGATGAAAATTGACATTTTTGGTTGAAAATTCAACTGTTGAGTTGAAGATCCTTAAATTCAAATATTTTCGTGAAAATTCATGTATGTTGTTAAAAATAAATCTTTCTGGCAAAAAATCAATCTTCTTTGTTGAAAATTGAAAATTTTGATTGAAAATTCATTTTTTTATGAAAATTTAACTAATAGGGTGAAAATTCCTTAAATTCAAATATTTTCGTGAAAATTCATGTATCTTCCTGAAATTAATCTTTCTGGAAGGAAATTAATCTTCTTTGTTGAAAATTGAAAATTTTGGTTGAAAATTCATTTTTTTAAATGAAAATTGAACTATTAGGTTGGAAAATACCTTAAATTTGAATATTTTTGTGAAAATTCATGTATATCTTAAAAATAAATCTAATTGGTAGAAAATTAATCTTTTTGGGTAGAAAATAATTATTCTTGGATGAAAATTGACATTTTTGGTTGAAAATTCAACTGCTGGGTTGAAAATTCCTTAAATTGAAATATTTTCGTGAAAATTCAACTATGTTGTTGAAAATGAATCTTTCTGACAGAAAATTAATCTTCTTTGAAAATTGAAAATTTTGATTGAAAATTAATTTTTTTGATGAAAATTTAACTATGAGGTTGAAAAATTCCTTAAATTTAAATATTTTTGTGAAAATTCATGTATGTTGTTGAAAAGGAATCTTTCTTGTAGGAAATTAATCTTCTTGGTTAAAAATTAAAATTCTTGGTTGAAAATTAATTTTTTTTAATGAAAATTTAACTATTAGGTTGGAATATTCCTTAAATTCAAACATTTTTGTGAAAATTCATGTATTTCTTAAAAATAAATCTAATTGGTAGAAAATTAATCTTTTTGGGTTGAAAATTATTATTCTTGGTTGAAAATTGAAATTTTTTGTTCAGAACTGATATCAACAGTATTCCTCCTTCCATTTTATTTATTCTGAAGAATAAATAAAGCGCGTCATCTAGAAGCCGTAAAAGCTAGTTTAAACAACAGCCATTTTTCAAGTCAGTCTTTAGAAGAAATTCTTGAAATCAGTTTATCCTTTTATTTCTTTGTTATGAGAATTTGTGAAGATGAAGATAACCTTTGCCAATCTGCTGCTCACATTCCTGGGTGTCCTGTATTTCGATTGTAAAGGTAATATTTTATTTATTATTTATAACATATGTTATATATATATATATATATATATATATATATATATATTTCTGTGGCTCAAAATTCCTTTAAAGATTCAAAAATCTTCGTTGAAAAAAATAGTTATATTTTAAATATAACTATTTTTTTGAAAATTTGCCGTTTTTGGTAGAAAATTTAAGTATTGGGTTAAAAATTCATTTTCATGTTGAAGATTCATCATTTTAGTGAAAATTAATTTCTTTTCTTAAAAATTTAACTATTTTGTTGAAAATTCTTTTTTTTGTTGATAAAATTTTGTCTTTTGTGGTAGAATATCAATCTGCCTATTGACTAATTCACCTTCTTGGTTGAAAATTCAACTAGTAGTTAAAAAATTCCACTAATTTGGTTGAAAATTCATGTATTTTGTTAAATATTATTCTGTTTTGGTAGACATTTTTTTTTTAATTAATTCTTCTTTAGTTGAAAAATTTTTTTTTATTTAAAATTTTTTTTTCACTGAAAAATGCAATCAAATTTTTGGTCGAAATTTGATTGGTTAAAAACTTATTTCTCTAACTTAAAATTAAACTATTCTATTTTTTGTTTTGAAAATTTGTCTTTTTCTGGTAGCAATATAATTTTTCTGATTGAAAATTCAAAAATTTGAATTTTTTATTCATAAAGGTTCCAAAATTTAAAAACTCTCTTTATTGCACAATAAAGAGATTCCAGCTAATAAACCTTCTCTAAAAAGTTAAAATAAATTATTTTTAATCCAGAAAAAGGAAATTTTCAATAAACAGTTAAATTTTCAACCAAACTGATGAATCTTTGATAATAAAATGAATTCTCAACAAAAATTGTAATAGTTAATATTTCAAAAAAAAATTTTTAATTTTCAGTAAAAAATTGAATTGAACTAAAAAATACGAATTTGCAACAGAAGTTGAGTTTTTAAGTGCATTTTTTACCAAAATAATTGAAGTTTCTACTGAAAAAGACGAGTTTTCAACCCTGTAAGTGAATTTTCAATTAGAGAGATCAATTTTCTAGCAAAAATGAAATAGCTACATTTTTAGTAAAAAAAAATTTTTTTTTCAACAAAAAAACAAACTAATTTTCAACAAAAACAAAAAAAAAACAATTTTCAGCAAAATTTGTTAAATTTTTTATCAAAGAAATGAATTAAAGTGATGCATCTTGAATCGAAAAATAAAATTTTCAACCACGTAGATAAATTTTCAACCAAAAAGGTTAATTGGCTACAAAAAAGGCAAATTTTCAACAACAACAAAAAACGAATTTTCAACAAAAATATTCAAATTTGAGGAATTTTCCAACCTAATAGTTAAATTTTCATTTAAAGAAATTAATTTTCAACCAAAATTTTTAATTTTCAACAAAGAAGATTAATTTTCTGCCAGAAAGATTCATTTTCAACCACATGCATGAATTTACACAAAAATATTTGAATTTAAGTAATTTTCAACTCAACAGTTGAATTTTCAACCAAAAATGTCAAATTTCATCCAAAAATAATAATTTTCAACCCAAAAAGATTAATTTTCTACCAATTAGATTTATTTTTAAAAAATACAATATTTTTCACAAAAATGTTCAAATTTAAGGAATTTTCCAACCTAGTAGTTGAATTTTCATTTAAAAAAATTAATTTTCAACGAAGAATTTTAATTTTTAACCAAGAAGATTAATTTCCTGCCAGAAAGATTCATTTTCAACAACATACATGAATTTTCACGAAAATATTAGAATTTAAGGAATTTTCAACTCAACAGTTGAATTTTCAACCAAAAATGTCAATTTTCATCCAAGAATAATTGTTTTCTACCGAAAAAGATTACTTTTCTACCAATTAGAATTATTTTCAACAAAATACATGAATTTTCACAAAAATATTCAAATTTAAGGAATTTTCCAACCTGATAGTTAAATTTTCATTAAAAAAAAATGAATTTTCAACCAAAATTTTCAATTTTCAACAAAGAAGATTAATGTCCTTCCAGAAAGATTCATTTTCAGGAACGTACATTAATTTTCACAAAAATATTCAAGTTTAAGGAATTTTCCAACCTAATAGTTAAATTTTCATTTAAAAAAATTAATTTTCAACCAAGAATTTTAATTTTTAACCAAGAAGATTAATTTCCTGCCAGGAAGATTCCTTTTCAACAACATACATGAATTTTCACGAAAATATTGGAATTTAAGGAATTTTCACCCTATTAGTTAAATTTTCATTTAAAAAATGAATTTTCAACGAAAATTTTCAATTTTCAACAAAGAAGATTAATTTTCTGCCAGAAAGATTCATTTTCAACAACATACATGAATTTTCACGAAAATATTTGAATTTAAGGAATTTTCAACTCTACAGTTGAATTTTCAACCAAAAATGTCAATTCTCAACCAAAAAGGTCAATTTTCATTCAAGAATAATTATTTTCTATCCAAAAAGATTAATTTTCTACCAATTAGATTTATTTTTTAAAAATACATAATTTTTCACAAAAATATTCAAATTTAAGGAATTTTCCAAACTAATAGTTAAATTTTCATTTGAAAAAATTAATTTTCAACCAAGAATTTTAATCTTTAACCAAGAAGATTAATTTCCTGCCAGAAAGATTCATTTTCAACAACATACATGAATTTTCACGAAAATATTTGAATTTAAGGAATTTTCAACTCAACAGTTGAATTTTCATTCAAAAATATCAATTTTCATCTAAGAATAATTATTTTCTACCGAAAAAGATTAATTTTCTACCAATTAGAATTATTTTTAACAAAATACATGAATTTTCACGAAAATATTTAAATTTAAGGAATTTTCAACTCAACAATTGAATTTTCAACCAAAAATGTCAATTTTCATCCAAGAATAATTATTTTCACCCAAAAAGATTAATTTTCTACCAATTAGATTTATTTTTAAAAAATCCAATATTTTTCACAAAAATGTTCAAATTTAAGGAATTTTCCAACCTAGTAGTTAAATTTTCATTTAAAAAAATTAATTTTCAACGAAGAATTTTAATTTTTAACCAAGAAAATTAATTTCCTGCCAGAAAGATTAATTTTCAACAACATACATGAATTTTCACGAAAATATTTGAATTTAACGAATATTCAACTCGACAGTTGAATTTTTAACCAAAGAAATTAATTTCAAACCAAAAATCTCAATTTTCATCCGAGAATAATAATTTTCTACCTAAAAAAATTAATTTTTTACCAATTAGATTCTACAAAAAGAAAATAATTTTAACAAAATATATGTATTTTTAACGGAAACTTTTGAATTTTCAACAAAGTAGTAAAATTTTCAACCAAACGGATGAATTTTCAACCAGAAAGATTAAATTTCTACCAACAAAAATAAATACCTGACAAAAAATGGAATAGTTAAATCTTCAGTTGAAAAAATAATTTTTGAATAAAAAAAAACTAATTTTCAATCAAAGAAATTAATTTGCAACCAAAGAGATTAATTGTGCAGCAAAAAAGAATAATTTTATCAAAATGCTTGATTTTTCAACAAAAACATTAATTTTTAAAGGAATTTCCAGCCTAATTGATTTTCGAGTAAAAATGTATTTTGAACAAAGTAGTTCCACTTTCAACAAGTTCAAGTTTAGATTTTCAAAACTATCATTAAAATTCGAATAATAAATGAAAATATATTTAAAAAAATAAAAATAAAATAATTTAATACATTTATGTGACAAATATTTCCAGAAACTTGGTAAATGGAATCTTACAAAACATTAATGGAACTAAGTAATTTTCAATTCAAACAACATTTTTTTAGTAAGAATAATTTGGTTAATTGACATATTTTTAAAAGTTTCTATAAATATATATCCAAATTTTAAAGTTAAAAAAAATAAAAATAAAAAAAATATTCGACTCATGGAAAATGACAATGCTGAACTTTTTTCTATTTGGAGCTTTTTTCCGAAGAAGATTTTTAATAATAAAATTAAAAAAGGAAAAAAATCCCCAAATTCAATTGTTTTTCAAAACATAGATCATCATCACTCAGCCAGTATACTCTAGTGATGTCTAAAAAATAGTAAAAAAAATTAAAGTTTAATGATAATTAATTTCAATTTGAGATCGGTCGGTAACTATTTCTTTTTCAGTTTCGCCAACAAAAAGTATCAAGCGAAGTTCAAGGTTGAAAAAACTTCTGGTGAGGAATTTGTTCCTTACCATTTAAATGAGATTTCTGGAAATTTTCAGATTGTTTCATTGAAAATTAGCGGAATGAGGTATTTTATAAAAAAAGCACTCCATGCTGCCAGCGACGAGTACACTACGTATACGAAGCTAATGTTGGCAGCATGGAAAGCCTTTGCATAAAATACCTAATTCCTTCAATTTTTAATTAATCGATCTGAAAATTTTCCAAAATCTCATATGAAAAGTGAGGAACAAATTCCTCACTAAAAATTTTTTCAACTTTGATCTTTTTCTGGCTGCTAACTGAATACGAAAATTTCATAAATGTTATTTTTTGTTCTACAAAATCAGGTGCTGTTGCCAATGGTAACGAGGTTGAAATTGTGGTGAAAATGTCGAATGACTTACTTTTTGGAAGTAAACTCATTGAGACCAGCCACAAACCTTTTTGGATGACAACACGCAGATCAAAATATGAACCTTATTCAATGTATGAAGTTTACATAACTACGGATAGACATGAAGGTTATGAAAGTTCTTACCTTGAACCGCCGGACGCATCTGCTGGACATTCGTATGCAGAACATCTTCCAGTAGATTGTACGCTACAGTACGGCCAGGTTATCTATAAACATAAGCCAGGCGCACAATGGGTGCCTTATAATCCCTATCACCCATTTCCTAGTAACATTGCCAATCGCTTGTTTATAACTATACCTCAAACTCCAACTATCTTGTGGACGGAACTCGAATTAGCCTCTTCAGGTATGACCAGTATTTCAGTAATATTCCACTACCCCCAAGAACTACCCCCAGCACAATCAACAAATCCCGTCTTAGCTTCCTTCAACTAAAACCACCAAAAAATTTCAAATTGAAAATAAT
>CAKNYM010049006.1:151260-216591 GCA_932195095.1 Andricus curvator
GCGCGTGGTAGAAGCGTACGTATGCGTCTACCACGCGCATGCGTCTACCACATCTCTCGCTCTCTAGGAGAAAGAGTAGGGACGCGGAACATGTGTTCTCACAGGGAATTTCCCCGAGTTGGGCATGCCTGTCCTAGTGTGTCCCCTTCCTAAGGCTTATCGTGCCTGACAATTCGCCAGGACGCTGTCTTCAGTGAGGGGTTGAATCCCTCCAACCGACGGAGCACCTCAGACGGGTCTTCCGGTTTGCCGGGGAACCACGCCATAGCCCTCACCATCATCTGGAGCAACTCAACCCCACCCACCTTAAGGGATGCACCTTCCCACGACTCTGTCTCGACCACTGCTTTGAGTAGCCATACGTTAGCCGCTAGGTCGGCTGCCACAAATACGAATACATGTAGAAAAATATTTTGACAGTGTCAGAAGTTTCGGGAACATTCTAGAGGACTATTTTTATTGCTTGATATTGATATTCGTATGAAAGTACTTTTTTTAATTTTTTCTACCATGTTCCACCACTTCAAAAAATCTCAAAAAATTAATAATAAATACTTGATGTGTAAGCAAACTGTGTGCATTTTTCGCTCAGGTATGTATTTTTATTTTCGAGAGAATTCGACTTACAATATTTGAATGTTTATCAAAATTTGAATTTCGCGCCAAAAAAAAGGTTGAAAAAATTTATTAGCTGTATTTTTAAGTGATCTTAAATTTGACCCCAGGTTGATTAAAATCCATTAAAACCAATTCGAGATATATTCGCAAAAACTGGAAAACCAGAAGCCTGACCTTGAAAGGTCATCTTCAATGTTAAAAGACTGAACTCTTCAGGAAAGAGTTTTCTTTTTGTAAGGTACACATAGGACCAAGTCCAGGTGGATAAGGTTAAAGGGCACTTTTCACATACTTATCCGGCTAGGCCCTTTAACTATTTAATTGAAAACTAGGTTTTTTGCGGTTGAAAATTAATTTTTGTGACCGAAAATTTAACTAATACATGTTTGTTTGAAAATTCTGTATATTCGTGAAAATATTTCAGTCATAATTCATGTATTTTGTTAAAAATAAGCCTTTTTGGTGGAAAATTTATCTTTTTGGTTAAAATATTAATTTCTTTGGTTAAAATTCAACCATTAGGTTGAAAGTTTTTGAAATTCAAATATTATTTTGAGAATTTACGTATTTCATTTAAAATCAATCCTATTGGTAAAAATTAAATCTTCTTGGTTGAAAATTGACCTTTTTGGAATTTTTAACCTAATAGTTAAATTTTTAACCAAAGGAATGAATTTTCAACCAAAAAGGTCAATTTTTAAACAAAATTGACCCTTTTGGTTGAAAATTCATTTCTTTGGTTAAAAATTTAACTATTAGGTTGAAAATTCCTTCAATTCGTTGATTAAACTGAAAATTTCACTATTCCATTTTTTGTTTAAAATTCTACCTTTTTGGTTGAATTCAACTGTTCTTTATTTTTAATTAAAATCTTTTTTGGTAGAAGTATAAGCTATTGAATTTTTTGCTGAGAATGCATATTTACTGGTAAAAAATGAAACTATCTGGTTGAAATTTGAACTACTTTGTTAAAAATTATTTTGTTTTGGTTGAAGATCCATCATTTAAGTTGAAAGTTCATATTTTCTGGTTAAAAATTATACTGTTTTGTAGAAAATTTCTTCTTTTTGGCAGATCTATTTTGCAGAAAATTAACGTTTTTGATGAAAAATTATATTTTTGGAATAAAAATTCAACTATTTTATAGATAGTTTGCCTTTTTCCCTTGAAAATTCAACAACTTCGTTCAAAATTGACGTATTTTGTTGAAAAATTGTCTTTCTGGATGAAAAATCTAACAATTTGGTTGAAAATTAACTTTCTTGTTGTAAATCCATATTTTTGGTTGAAAATTCTAATATTTTCTTAAAAATTAAAGTATTTTCATTAAAATTTTAGTATTTGAAAGAAATATTAACTTTTTTTCGAAAAATTAAATTATTGGGTTGAAAATTAAACCGTTTTGTAGATGATATGCAAAATTCAACAAAGTTGTTAAAAAATTTAGTATAATTATAATTTAATTAAAAATTAACTTTTTTGTTGGAATTCATATTTTTGGTTAGAATTTCAAATTTTTGGATTAAATTTTAAATTTTTGGTTAAAAATTAACCTGTTTAATATAAATTTAAGTATTTAGAAGAAAAATTAACTTTTTTTAAATTATATTTTCGGGTTGAAAATTCAAATGTTTTGTAGATAATTCGCATTTTCTTCTTCAAAATTCAACATTTTTGTTGAAAATTGACGTGTTTTGTTGAAAATTTCAACAATTTGGTTGCAAATTAACTTTTTTGTCGAAAATTCATATTTTTAGTTGAAAATTCTATTATTTGGTTGAAAATTAAACTATTTTTTTTTCAAATGTTTGGAAGAAAAATGAATTATTTTATGGAAAATTAACTTTTTTTTAAATTGTATTTCCTGGTTGAAAATTAAACTTTTTCGCAGACGATTTGCACAATTCAACAGCTTTGTTAAAATTTGATTTATTTTGTTGAAAATTTGTCTTTTCGGATGGAAAATTCATCAATTTGGTTGGAAATTAACTTTTTTGTTGAAAACTAATTTGTTTTTGAAAATACAAATATTTGGTTGATAATTAAATTATTTCAATAAAAATTTAAGTACTTGGAATGAAAATTAACTATTTTGTTTGAAAATTCATGTTTTTGTTTGAAATTTCAAATATTTGGTCAAAACTGAAATTATTTAAATAAAATTTCAAGTATTTGGAAGAAAAATTAACTATTCTGTAGAAAATTAATTCTTTTCGTTGGAAAATTATTATAATTATAATTAATACATAATTATAATTATTCCTATTTTTGTAAAAAAGTTAACTTTTTGGGTTAAATTTCATCTTTTCGGTAGAAAATCTTGAAATCTTAGAAGTTCAAAGTGTTTCATATTGAATACAATATGGTATGCAGATTTATTCGATTTGAAGATTTTATTTCCCAGTTTTCACTGAAAATTAACCTATTTTCTCTGTTTGGAGAGAACTTGGGGGGGGGGGGCAAAAATAGCACAAAATTGGCAACGTAGTTCATGAATCATCCCTTCTCTTGTAAAATACCGGCTTCTCAAAAAAAACATTTATTTGCGTCTTTTTGGAAAAAAATGTCGAGAAAATTTTTAGCATCCGGATTTCGGCATCGGACTTTTTAGAAAAAATTAAATCTTCATTTTTATACATAAGACAGAAAAATATGATAAGAAAAAAACGGAAAATTCCCAGAACTGAGATCAACAGCAGTATTCCTCCTTCCATTTCATTTATTTTGAAGAGTAAATGAAGCGCGTCATTTAGAAGTCGTAAATGCTAGTATAAATAACAGCCATTTATCAAGTCAGTCTTTAGAAGAAATTCTTGAAATCAGTTTGTTCTTTTAATTCTCTGTCACTGTGAGAATTAGTGAAGATGAAGATAACCTTTGCCAATCTGCTGCTCACATTCCTGGGTGTCCTGTATTTCGATTCTAAGGGTAATATTTTATTTATTATTTAAAACACACACACACACATATATATATATATATATATATATATATATATATATTAGGGTGTGCCAAAAAAAGCGAATTTTCGAATTTCATACCCACCTAGGAGTGAAATTACTCCTAGGCGTAATACAACCCTACTCCTTTTTTAAAATATTTTTTTTCAACTTAAAATTTAAACCACTTAATGTTTCCCGATTTTACTTCTATTGGTGAAATCGTTTCATCATAGACTGAAAAAGGATTTTCTAATATATTTTTAGGTGCGCCGAACAGGTATATGTAATGATCAAATAACCCTTCTATAATGCTTTCCGATTCCGTGTTCTTAAGAGGTATTAAGATCAAACATTTTCTGAGCATATCTTGTATGCTTAGGATGTATTCATTCCCTGATAGTGACAAAGGCAATGGACCGAAGATATCCATGGCATTGTCTTTTAATTCTTACCGTCTTTTGTAATTGGCATGCGGGACATCGGTTGATGAAATGAATAATTTCTTCTTCCATATTTTTCCATTCTCCAAGGGTTCTGGCTCGTTCGATAGTTTTGTTTTCTCCAAAGTGTTGAGCAGTAATTGATCCGTGTGATTCTTTTATGATTTCTCCCTTTTCCTCTTGAGTAAGTTCTGTACGTGGCATGTAGCACGTGTGAAACTGCTGATCTTGATAGTTGTGGCTCAAGAAGTTGAGGTAGTCCCTTATTTTCACTTTTTCTAAAGGGGTGATCATTGGGTCAATAAAGTGGTATCGTGAAATAGTTAGCTTAGAGGTCATGGCATCCTTATTTATCTGATCTAACACTTTCAGCCACTCAGTCTCGTTAAATGGAGGTAGCTTATATAGGGATGTTTCCTTACTTCCTTTCCGTACTTTGGATATGGTTCGCCAGAACTTTCCACCTGCGTTAGGTTTCACATTTTCTCTACTGGGTTTCCTATTAGTAATCCATTTTTTGTATTCTCTGTGCAAATTTTCTCTTCCGTCCGTTAACCCTTCGTCATCTGAGATGAGTAGATCTGCATCCATGCGACGGCGAGAAGAACTAGTTGACGGTTGTGTTAACACATTTTCCTCTCTAGACGTATCGGCTGTTTCTTGTCCTGTTAATTCCTCTTCTCTTTCCACATCTAGCTAAACTTCTTTTGGTGTATTTTGTAGAGAATCTTCTTCTTGTTGAACTGGAAATAGTCTAGACAGACAAGTCTGCAGCTTTATTTGCCTTTCCTTTCACGTGTTCGACAGTGTAACGATATTCTTCCAAACGTAATCTCCACCGTAACAATCGTGAAGAGGGATCTTTCACGTCGTGTAGCCATATTAACGCCTGATGGTCCGTTTGGATTGTAAACTTTCTTCCAAGAAGGTACTGTCTTAAACTTTTCCACGCCCAAACTATTGCTAAAAATTCCTTTTTCGTTTTATTATAATTGATCTTGGCTTTCTTTAACGTCCTTGATGTGTATGTAACAACAGGGGTGACCGCTTTTGGGATAATACTGCACCTAGTCCATGATTAGATGCGTCTGTCGTTAAAGTGAATTTCTCCTTGTAGTTTGGAAATCTCAAAACCGGTGCTGAGCATAATAGTTCTTTTATTTGGTTAAAAGATTCTTTACAATTCGTCGACCAGTCAAAAGGTGTCTCCTTTTGTGCTAGATTTGTAAGAGGCTTACAAAATTGAGAGAAATTTTTTATAAATTTTCTATAGTACCCTGCGAGTGCTAAAAAGCTCTGAACTTGGGTGACATTCTGTGGTGGTTTACAATCTCGCACTGCCCGTATTTTTGCGGGGTTAGGTTTTACACCGTCCTCAGTTAACAAATGTCCTAAATATTCAACTTCCGGGCGTAAATACTCGCACTTGTCAGGCTGAAATTTTAATCCCGTTTCTCTTAGTCTGTCAAACAGGCTTACTACGCTCTCATTGTGTTCTTTTAAAGTTGAACCGAAGACGACAATGTCGTCGAGGTAAACAAAACATTTTTTTCCTACCAATCCTCTCAGGGCATTGTCCATCATCCTTTGGAAAGTAGCGGGAGCATTTTTGAGACCAAAGAGCATTCTGTTGAATTCAAAATGTCCTTCTGGTGTTGAGAAAGCCGTATACTTTTTTGAGGTCTCACTCATTGGGATTTGGTGAAACCCAGAGCTGACGTCGAAGGTTGAAAAGAATTTTGCGTTCCCTAATTAGTCCAAAATGTCCTCAATGATGGGCAGTGGATAAGCATCTTGTTCTGTGTCTTCGTTTACCTTGCAAAAATCGATTACTATTCGCCATTTCTTCTTTCCAGACGCTTCTTCCTTTTTTGGGACAACCCAAATTGGTGAATTGAAGGGTGATTTTGAGTCTCTTATGGCACCTTTTTCCTTCAACTCATGCATTTGTGTTTTTATTTCCTCTTTTTGGCATTCAGGTGGACGATATGATTTCAAATTTACTATTTTTCCGGTCTTTAAAATGATTTCATGTTCCACTAGATCGGTACATGGAAACGGGTCTCCTTCGAGGTTGTAAATATCACTGTACGCTGCTATTATTTTCCACAATTTAGGAGCCTCCGCTTTTTCTACGTGCTTCAATCTAGTCTTGCTTAATAAATCTTCAATCCTTTTTTCCTGGTTTGTTTCCTCCGAAGTAACACTCATTCTATTCGTTTCTTTAATTTGCTCTATTGCTTCGTACTCGATTTTTTGTGATATTATCAACGGGTCTTTTCCATAATTGTACAGGGGTACTACTAACTCTTTGTTTTGTATTTTGTAAACGCCGTCAGGGATTGATTTGTGATTTTCTATGTAAGTATCTTGATTTTTGTTAATTAGTTCTATCCGGGTTATTTGTGCTGTATTACCAGGTAAAAATGTACCGTCCACATAAAGGGGTAACTTTTTCTTATCTATGTAAAGGAAGTCCTTAGTTAAATGATATTTATCAAACGTGTTAAAAAAGGGCAGGCCGATGATACCTTCCTCTGGTAAGGGGAAATCATCATCAATTATATGGAAGAGATGGAGTTTTCCTAAATATGGTATTCTTACCGCTTGATTTGAATGATGTATATCTCTCCCCGTGGCAAAACGTTTTTTCATATAAAATCAACTAACAATCTGTAGGAACTTCCGTCTAAGTGTCTTTCAGTTATGGATTGTAATCGACCGCTGATTGCTGAAACTCTGCAGATTCCTCGCAGTGGTCGATCCGGTTTCGCTCTTCGTCTGTTACTTCGTAACATTCTAATGGGTTTTGTGAATCCCCCATATCCAGAATATTCCTCACTTCCGGTAGTCTGTTCTGGTTCGCTCCGTTGTGAAACCCCTGTTGCCTAAGTTTAGTTGAGCATTGTCTCTCAAAGTAACCTGGTTTCTTACAATAGTTGCAGGTCATTTGCATTCTTTGCTGTAAGGGCAATCCATGGTTAGGAACTTTGGAGGGTTGTTTCCGCATTTATGGTTGCTGGTTTCGTGCTGTGGGCGGTCCCGTGCTTCTCATCGGCAGTCTGTTGTTGCGGGGTTGTGGCGGTCGAGGTGCCGTCAAGACTTTGGTACGGAGACGTTCTCTGCACCACACTTCTGCTTCAAGTGCCTCCTGCAGAGCTTCATTCAAAGATCTTGGCTTTAAAGGTCGCAGTTGATTATTAACATCTTCTCGGAGGTTCATTACGTATTTTTTAGTAACAGATTTTTCCTCCATTTGTAGAGCTAATTTGCGCTCTCTTCCAAACGAGTATTCTAACTGAATTGTATAAATGAACTCGTTATAGGCACTTCTGTATCTTTGATTATAATTTTGCACGGTATCGTTATTTTGTCGTATAACTTCTAATCTGCTTCTACAAGTTTCCAAGGTAGTTGTAGTTGCTGTATTCCTTCCTAAGGGCACTGTACAGATCGTCATAACTGTTTATAGAACAATGTCTAATCGCTCTTTTAGCATTCCCAATTATTTTTTAATTTATGACATAATCTATTAGTAGATTCGATTGAGAACATCTGAGCTTCGCACGCTTAACAGTTTTGACGAAGTCGTGCACACCAACGTCATCGTGTCCGTTGAGAACTTCTACCGTGCGAATAATCTCCTTCGCCTGAGAGAGAGGTTCAAAGATTTCTATCGCTACTCGTTGCCTCGCTCCTAGGTTGCCTCTCTGTGTGGTACCATGAGCGGGTGGCATGTGACTCGCACTCGTGTGAGTGAAGGAATTTGAGGGTTGCCTTCCTTCTGTATTGCGTCTGTGCGTGGCTTCATGCACTGATGTAGGCGGCTGGCTCGAAATCGACGGCTGTCTCGCTGGTACGTCACAGCTATGTTTAGTGTCATGCGGGGATACAGGCAACTGGCTCGTATCGGCTGTTATGGAATGCGGTGGTTGGTCACTGTGCCCAAAGGTTCCTGTTGCGCGCGTTGCTGTTATACTGCTGTTCGGCTCGCTTCTCAGTGTATTGTTATGTGCGAGTGGCGTTGACTGGCAAGTAGCGTCTTCCAAGGAATTCGGGGCTAGTAGAGCGGGCCGAATGGTTCTTTTAGCTGCTTCAGGTGCTGCCTCCTCGTCCGAAGATTCATGTTCCCGATGGTATTCGTCCTCTGTTCGAAGGGCATTGCTGATCCTAGCAAGATCTCTTATCTCGTTGTCTCATTTTAAATTTTAATTGTTCAAAATCCTCATGTCGGTTCTCATGGTCCGTTGCACATCCTCGATTAACTGTAATTTACTCAGGATCAGCAATAGTGGATCCGTGGTTTCACTGTTCAAATTTTCCCTAATATCTTCTGATTGCATGGTGGGGGCGGTTTTAAACGGATTGTCTAATCCGAGTGAACCGCTATCGGAATCCGAAGAAGTGTCTGTGTGTGGTATTGTGTGCTAAGATTTTCCCTACAGGCGTGGAACGCCAGTTTGTCCTGATTGCAAGTTTCGGGTGTAAGTGTCGCGAATTGCGTTACTAATTTTGCAATATTTAGTATATTTTAAACCCTTCAGTTGCGGGATCGTGCTACAACAATGCCTCAAGGTTAATTCAGAGTAGATCGTCGGTTTATTAGAGGAGATAGAGGCCGTGGAGCACCAACGTCGTACCTACTGACGCCAGCCTATTCACCTATCTATCCCATTCGTAACTATCTTAAAACTAAAACAATGCTTGTTTTTTTTTCTCCTTTCGTCTCGTTCCGTGTCAGCCAGGTAGATAGCAGTTGTACTGTGACGACCGTAGACGTCCTGCTGCTATGCGGTTGAACCGGGCGTGGTTCGATTATGCGTTTCTTTCAGAGGCTTATCGCTTGGTTCAGCGGGCTCTCTCCGGGATGGGAAGATCGTCAGATCTTTTACCAAGGTTCCGTAGATGCCTTGGGAGTCTCGGCTTCTGATGTTCGTGAACGGGATCCTGGCCGGATCGCCAATTTTTTAATGGTCTGGAGAATAATGGACCTCTTCTTTGTATAAATGCCTGAACTCTGAGACAGGACTTCTTTATTTATTATTGATTTTTACTGATGAGCGGTAGGAAGCAGACTGACTCCCTACACAAGGGATGTGTTATGCAACCACGTCACGCTAAGGCCCATGCCTAGACGAATTAATAGGGGAGAATAGCCGATGCTGTAACAATATCTTTAAAAGCTTCAAATTTTATTGATAAAACTGACCATTAAAAAAAACTATTTTTGATCAAAATTTACAAAAAGCATGCACTTTGCGAAACTTTTGAACAGATACTTAAAACTTTATTTTACTTTCAAACTTGTTACCACATATTCTTAATGGATTTAAGAATAAGATTTGAAAATATGAACTTGATTAATAAATATTTAGTTAAGGAAACTTATGAATGAACAAAATAAAATATTCACAATTTCTCGCTTCGGAGAGATTCTTAATTCTTAATCAGAATAATTTACTATTCATGGCCATTTTGAAATATTTACAGATTTTTATAAATTGAAGAGTTAGTGAATAAAACGTGATACATCCCTTTTTTGAAAAAATTGAGATAATGATTGCTTCTGTATGTTTGCAATATCATAAATTCGAATACCAAACATAATTTGACGAAAAAAATTCTTCTCGATTTCTAAAAATTTGGAAAAATCATAAAATCTAGAGAAAATCCTACTCTTTGAATCTAAATCAAGATCACGCAAATTCAATGCGAAATTGTATAAATAATTATATACATTAAAAGGTTCCTTTTTTCAGCGCAATATTTTGTACAAAATTTTATCTAACATGAAACGATTCTCAAGTCAAGTAAACACTAAAGCCTTGACAGAGATAAGGTTGGATCGACAAAAATAGGTTTCTGTCCAAGGATTTTCCAGACTACGTTCTATTCAAAAATGTTTACAGCTTTTAATTTTTAACCACATTGAAATTTTTTTAGAATTGAAGAGTATTAGATTTTTAACAAAATGACAAGGCGATATTATTAGTTATTTTTTTACTTCTCAGCCTATTTTTTTAAAAACAAATTTACAAAAAAAGTTGAAACTTTCGAAAAATATTTGTTATCTGACCATTAACTTTATGATTTATTTTGAATCAACTTTAAGTACAATTCGAGCATACGAATACGGGAACTAATGAAAAAATGAATGAATAAATTTCAAGATTATTATAATAATATTTTATTAATCAATTGCAAAATTCTCCTCAAATACAAATTGAAGTGTGATGATATGGAAAAATTTTATTTTTTTCTTCTGAAAATTAATGTGAGAAATTGTTTGTCGCCTTTCACGTTCAGAAAGAGTGGAGGAGAGTAAATATATTTGCGCAATTAGAAACATTTTTTATCAGTAATCAACGTTTGAAGAAGTCGATTCACACAACCAACCGTTCTACTTTTCTAGATATCAAGTACTTTTACAAGGTTTTGTTTTCGACGTGATCTAAAATTTAGAGAATGAACTCGAGAATCATATTCAGAATAAAAATAGAATAAAATTCCTCTTTAACGACAAAGATTTATATTTAACAAAAAAATTCTGACAAATTGAAAAATCGATGAGAAGGAAAAAGAAGGCAACCTACTTTTGCAATATTTTCACCATTTTTGTTTGAGAATTCGCGTTTAATGCTGAAAGTTTTAATATTTGGTTGAAAATTTAAATGTTTTGTTTCGTTAAAAATTAATTTTTTTAACTGAAAATTAAACTATTATATTGCTGGTTGAAAATGGATCCTTTCTAGTTGAGAAATCAACAATTTGACCAAAATTAAACATTTAGGTTCACCATGATAAGACAAAATTGCAATTCGTTTCGAAAATTCGCTCTTCCAAGACAGAATGACAATTCTTTACGAAAATTTCTCATTCTAACTCAAAATTTTAATTCTTTTGGAAAATTCTTTTTTTTCAGTTCTGAATTATAATTTTTTTTAATTTCCTATTTTCAATGAGAGTCATAATTTGTTTCAAAAATTCCCCGCTCTGAGCCGAATTATAATACTTCTCCAAAATTTCTTCTTCCAAGTA
This sequence comes from Andricus curvator, assembly GCA_932195095.1. Classification (NCBI taxonomy): domain Eukaryota; kingdom Metazoa; phylum Arthropoda; class Insecta; order Hymenoptera; family Cynipidae; genus Andricus; species Andricus curvator. The sequence goes on from CAKNYM010049006.1 coordinate 162,299, forward strand.
TGAATAATGATTCTTTTGGAATAGTTCTTGTTCCAGATCTAAATTATATTTTTTTTCGAAAATTCTCTAATTTAATTCAGAATTACATATAATAATTGCTTCGAAAAATTTCCTGTTCCAACTCACAATTATAATTTTTTCGACAATTTCCCGTTTCCAATCAGAATAATAATTCTTTGCGAAAATTCCCTGTTCCAAGTAAAAATTGTAATTCTTTTTTAAAAACACTCTTTCAAGTCAGAGTTATAATTCTTTTGGAAAATTCCTTGTTTCAGATCTGAATTATAATTTTGTTCCAATAATTGTTTAATCCAATTCAGAATGACATATAACTGCTTCGAAAAATTTCCTGTGTCAACTCACAATTACAATTTTTCTCGAAAATTTGCCGGTCCAAATCGAAATCATAATTCTTCACGAAAATTCCTTGTATCAAGTCGAAATTGTAATTATTTCGGAAGCTTTCTTGCTTCAGATCTAAATTTCACTATTTTCTCGAAAATTCCCTGTTCAAAATCAATTTCGTACCTCTTTTCGAAAATTTATCGTTCCATTTAAAAATTGTAATTTAGATCTGAATTGTAATTTTTTTCGAAAATTCCCTATTCCAAATGAGAATCATAATTCTTTTCGAAAAATTTTTTTCAACCCAAAAGGGTAATTTGCTACAAAAAAGGCGAATTTTCAACAAAAGAAAAGATAAATTTTCAACAAAAAATAGAATAGCATTTTTTACCTAATAGTTGAATTTTCAACCAAAAAGGTGAATTAGTCAACAAGAAGATTGATATTCTACCACAAAAGACAAAATTTTAACAAGAAAAAAACGAATTTTCAACAAAATAGTTAAATTTTTAAGAAAGGAAATTAATTTTTACTAAAATAATGAATCTTAAACCTGAAAATGAATTTTCAACACAATACTTCAATTTTCTACTAAGAAAGACAAATTTTCAAAAAAATAGTTAAATTTTTAATCAAGAAGGTTCAATATCTATTAAAAAAATTAATTTTGGAGAAAATGGAATAGTTATATTTTCAGTTAAAAAACTTGATTTTTGATAACAAAAAATGTAATTTTCAATCAAAAAAATGAATTTTCAACCACAGAGATTAATTTTCTACAAAAAAAAATAATTTTAACAAAATATATGTAGTTTTAACGAAAACTTTTGAATTTTTAAAGGAATGTTCAACCAAAGAAATGAATTTTCAACAAAGTAGTAGGACTTTCAACCAAACGGATGAATTTTCCACCAGAAAGATTGAATTTCTACCAACAAAAATAAATAGCTGACAAAAAATGGAATAGTTAAATCTTCAGTTAAAAGAATAATTTTTGAATAAAAAAAACTAATTTTCAATCAAAGAAATGAATTTTCAACCAATGAGATTAATTATCCACCAAAAAAGAATAATTTTACAAAATGCTTGAATTTTTCACAAAAACATCAATTTTTAAAGGAATTTCCAGCCTAATTGATTTTTGACTAAAATGATGAATCATCAACCAAAAAAAATGAGTTCTTAACAAAGAAGTTTCACTTTCAACAAGTTCAAGTTTAGATTTTCAAAACTATCATTAAAATTCAAATAATAAATGAAAATATATAAATAGAATAATATAATACATTTATGTGACAAATATATCCAGAAACTTGGTAAATGGAATCTTACAAAACATTAATGGAAAAAACTATTAGAGTGTAATGATAAAAAATTAAATTTAAGAAAAATAATTGTTCAAACAATGTATTATTGTTTATAACTATTTTCTCCCATAGTGATGTTTCAGAAAAATATGTTCAAAAAAAGAATGATTGTTTGAAAAATTCTCTCTATTGTTTATTTATTATTTATTCATAATTAAAACGCCATAGCAGAGTTCAAAATACCAGAAAAACCGTAGCTTTCTAGCAATTATCTAACAGAAGACAGTTTTAAATAATAAAGAATTGTTTAAATAATTATGCTTGTCAACTTTTCTTAATGTTTACCTCTCTCTAAGTGAAAAGTTGATAAAAAGTTGAATAATTCAGAATAAAAACAACAACTTTCTAGGATTATTCAAAAAGAATATTATTAAAAAAGAATTATTCAAACAATTATGTTTGTTAACTTGAATTAATTATCACCTCACTCTTATTATAAAATTTATTAAAAACGCAAGTTTCTACATCTGTCCCAAGAGAAAATTGTTAAAAACAATAATAAATTATTCAAACAATTTTTCTAAACATGTAGTTAACAGTAAAGTAGTATTTTATGTATTAAAAACAATTTTTGTTTTAAAAATCGCAAAAAAATCATAATCAGGGCCAAGAAACTCGACAAACCCAATTTTTCCCTTGTGGGGTTTTTTTGGGATCCTATAAAACAGACTTATGGGAGTTGTATATAAAAAGTAATTATTTATTTAATATAATATTAATATTTATATATTTATTTATTTATAATTTTTATTTTTTGCTAAAAGCGAGCCGACCCCTGTGTTGTTCTTTAAAAGTAGCATCTCATAGGAGAAACGCTAAAGCGCAAACTCTATAGAACTGTCACGCAAGCGATGTTCAGCAGTGATACCAATGTTGGCGCCTTTTGCTACTGCGCTTGAGTTCGGGCCGCGCACTGGTTGGCCGCAGTTGACGCGCAATTCAAAATTGGAATTAAAAACAATTCTTGTAATTTAAATAAATAATTATTAAAAAATGCACAAGAATGTATATAAATTGCACAACTTCTGATTTTAGACAAGAAACAAAATTTATAACACACATATTTTTTAAATAACAGTTTATTTTCTCTGACTTCCAAAGAATAACTTATATTTCACAAAACATTTAATTTCAGAAGTCTAAAATCAGAAGTTGTACAATTTATATACATTTTTGTGCATTCTTCAATAATTATTTATTTAAATTACAAGAACTGTTTTTAATTCCAATTTTGAATTGCGCGCCAACTGCAGCCAACCAGTGCGCGGCCCGAACGCAAGCGCAGTAGCAAAAGGCGCCAACATTGGCATCACTGATGTTAAGTAAGCGTGGAAGGGCAGACCAAATAAAAAGCGGACCCCGACCGAAAAACGGACAGAAGGACTCCCTTCACCCCGTACTACAGCCTGTCTTGAAATATTTGGTTTCAAGGCATTTTCGATTAGCCATCCTAACTGTGTTAGTGAAAAGTGTATCAGTATGCGATTCCGACCGATCTCTTGTGCGTTATTTCATTGTGTTTATTCAGTGTTTTTATTTTGATTATTTTATTTTATTGTGTCGTAAAATAATTCAGTTTATCCCTGCATTCTCGAGCAATAACCTCCCAGCTAACACAGTTACTAGCCTGAGTAGTCACATGCTTGTAACAAGATTCAGAAAACCAGTCACTAGTGACTTCCTTGATGGTCATCCAGTGACAATATGTTTCCCACTCAAAGCAGTAACATGTTACAAGCGAAGCAGGTAACATGATCTCATCAGAGTAATCACTTGCTTGGAACAAAACGATGTTTGGGAAAACAACGTGCAGTTACAGATTAACCTCAAAATATCCAGCGTTTCGAAATAAAAATTATTAATACAATTGCAAAAATGTTAGAATGGGACATCATTAAGTGATTAATAATTTCCCGGAAAGTGATATAATATTATAGACTTCCAACTTGATGAAATAACATATGAACACATATTTTATAAACGAAATAGCGAGATTTTTGAGCTGAACCTTCACGAAAACGAAGTGGCATAAGTCACTCCTAACCTCTAATATTATAAATTATATATAATTATATTGAAAAATTAATTTCACCAAAATATTTCGGAAGATTCAAACAATAGTCGAAAAAAAAAATCCGGAAGATTTCAAGCAAATTTTTTTTATTTTGTAGAATTTTTGTAATATTTTAAGAAATATTCGAATCCGTTACAAAAATATTTAAATGTTTTAAACAAATTTCCAAAATAATTTAAAATTGGAAAAGATTTTTTAAATTTTCAAACAAAATGTGGATTTTGAAAGGAAATATTGAAGTTGTTTAAGAATTTGGAAAGGTTTTAAGATGATAAAATTTTTTCTTGATATTCCTCAAAAAATTATTTTTTATTTGGAAAACATAATTTTAAGGGAATAATTAAAAATATTTTGAAACAAAAACAAATTTTTATGTATAAATAAAAATTTAACAGTAATTCAATTAATAATTATTTGAAACTACTTAAAATATGATGTAATTTTTAATTTAAACTCGAATTTAAAAAGTGTTCAGTTTGAAAAAAATTCGCAAATTTATTGATTCATTCTTTAATTGACAGCATTAAAAATGATAACGTGGATTCATATTTTATCAACTGAATCTGAATCTTTGAACTGTACAATTTACAAAAGTTCAAAAAAAATAAATTTATTTTGCAGTATAATGTTAATCAAAGCGTGTTAATAGCTTTAATTTATAAATAAAAAAATTATAATTTCAATTTTAAAAGTTTATAATTAAAGAGTTTTTGAATTGTATTGACTGTGCAAAAGAGACCCAGGAAATAAGTATTATCAGTTTGTTTTTAAGTTATATAAATATAATTTGTCTAAGAACTCTTTTCAAATATTTCTAATCTCTTCGAAACTTCTAAAATTCCTGATTATATTTTAAACAAGCTTACATTTTTTCTTAAATTTGGAAAAATCTTTCAGAATTAAAAAAAAACTGCCTTCCTTAAAATCTCACAGATTTTTTCCACATTTTTAGAAATCTTTTGAAATCTGTTGAAATTTTCTTTGAAAACTAATTTTTTTAATTATTCTTATCAAATTTGAAAATATTTTAAAGTCTTTTCAAAACTTGTACAGCTTCTAAATATCTTTTAAAATGAATCAATTTTTTTTAAATTTGGTAAAATTAAAAAAATTGCCTTAAAATCTGCCAGATGCTTTTCTGAAAATTTTGGAAATCGTTCAAAATGTTTTAAAATCTTTCTAAATATTCTCTGAGAGTTAATTTTCAAAAATAAAAAGCATTTGAAATACTGCTAGCAATATTAAGAAATTTTTTTATTATCTTTAAACATTTCAAAATTCTGAAGATTTAAATTATTTTCCAATCTTTTCAAAACTTCTGAATATCTGTTGAGACAATTCGTTTTTCCTAAAATTTTTCTAAATTCTGCAAAATGAAAAAAAAATTTCCTAATATTTTCCAGATTCTTTTTGGACACATCGTGAAATCTTCAAAACTTAAAGTAATTCTTTCAAAATAAAACCTAAATGATTTTCAATTTTGCCAGAAATCTTGTTGTCAGCTTGTCTGGTTACCGCTACCGGCGAGGTAGCAAAATGTTAAGAACGGAATTATTTTCCAATCTTAGTAGGTTTTTTACAATTAAAATTGTCTCTTTTATCAATACTGCTTAAAAATATTCAGAAATCTATTTTATTTTTTAAATGACTTTTAGTCTACAATATTATAATTTTAAATCTTTCGATTTTAAATTATTCAGATTCAAAATTTTGTGCTTTTAGAATTTACACTTATTACACTAAGTTTTTAAAATCAATTTATTAATACTAATTACAAAAAAAAACAGTTTTAAAATATCAAAGACTAAAAGAACATTTTTTATGTTCAAATTTAGTTTTCAAACGAAAAAATGGATTTTATTTAATTTCGACTGATTTCAAATGTCGGTGTTTAATTTCAAACATTTTCATTTTGAAACCAGTTTGATTAAAAATTTTCATATTGTCTAACGTAAATACTAGTCAGTTTCCAAAATTTAAGGCATTATTAAATCTACAACTTTTATTTTTAAACGTTACTTTGATTTTGCATCTTTCAATTTTAAATGATTCAGATTCAAAATTTTGGGTTTTAGAAATTATACTGATCAGCTTTTTGCCTTTTCAGGAAATTACAATTAAATAATACATTTGAAATCGTCTTGAGAATCGACACCCCTTTCATTGAATATAGATATAGCAATTACTTTTACTCATATTAGGAAAGCACCTTTTTTCATCATCAGATTTTAATACAAAAGCCTATTAAAAAAAGATTAATTATAAAATAATTTCATCGCATACTTGAAAGTTACATTTTCTAGTCGATTTAAATCGAATATTATCATCAGTACTTGTCACATTAGTGATTTTTCTTCGATAAGATCTTCGATTCGATCACAATGGCTGTAAACCTATCAAAAATCTACAAAAATAAGTAGAAGCCAAAGATGAAGGGAATACTTACAAATTATAAATTTAATAATTGTTCCCATTACTTTTCATTCTGTTCTAGTAGACACAGCATAATTGCAAATATATCAAGTTAATTTTATAAAATAAAAATTACAGCTTTTCAAATATATTGTTGTTTACTCAACTATCTAATTATTTTTTTAAATTCGTCTTTAAAATCCTTGTAAATGTATTTGTTATACACTGCTTGTAGTAGCACATCAAAAATAAAAAGTAATACATTTTCAAAAAACAAATTTTTCTTCGTGCCGGGATTGATTATTTACATTTTAACCTTAAAATTTGTAAATAATAAATATGAATGGTAAATTATTGAAATATTTACGCTTATGGATATTCTGTACCGATTTTTAAATTCAGCAATTTTTCTGTGTAATTGAGATTATTTTACCGGCAATTCTAAATAATTTTGCACTTTTAAATTGTGCGGGCAATCACGGAGCCAATGAATGCTTATTCGTTGCACATGCGCACAAAGTTTAAGGTGGCTGTCGGCTGTTACCACCATGTTACTAGTCTGGCAGGTAACGGATGCAAACAAGCGTCCCTAGTAAACTACGGTGATTATCCCGTTACCAGCTAGGAAACTGACATACAAGTAACAATTCCTCTCATAACATGTGATCACTTAGGAACTTCTCATGATAGTAACAGGTTAGCTGGGCTGGTTGTACCGGGGGACTTGGTCCACAGTATCAGTAATTAACTGAGCGCGTCTTTTCTCGTACTTCCAATAAAGGAATTTATCTTGATTTACACCTGCATTCTCGAGCAATAACCTGGTTATACCGGGGGACTTGGTCCACATTATCAGGTATCAATTAAGCGCGTCTTTTTATCGTGATTTCCTGCAAAGGAACTTAACTCAGGTTACACTCGCATTTTCGAGCAAAAACCTGGTTGCACCGGGGGCCTTGGTCCACATCATCGAGTATCACCTGAGCGCGTAATTCATTTTCTCCTGAAAGTGTATTCGCATTTTCGAGCAAAAACCTGGTTGCACCGGGGGCCTTGGTCCACATTATTGAATACAATTTGAGTTTGAGACTATTTAGTATTTTAATTTGTAACAAAGTTACAAGCAGCCCGGTACATACGACCCTGTAGGCTTAGAACCAGGGGTGGGGAGAGGACTAACTTCCTGGTTCTCATACCCAAATCCTGCTCCTCACTTCCGAGGCAACACCAATCGCTGCTCTCCAGAATCTTGGCTTCATCGCCTAGATTCAACCCCCATCGCTCGCCCGTTCTTGGCTTCGCCGCCCGGCTCGGGTTTTGGAGAGAAGAGACTGTCTGGAGTCTCCAACCTTGTAAGATTGATAATAAACAACCAGTAATATCATTTTGTGTAATACTGATTGACTTCACCCGTTCTCTCGACGCTCCAAATCCTTTACTTCCCTTAATTTGCTGAGATCCCTCACAAATTTCTTAGACGAATCATTGTTAAATTATATTGGCATTATTGAGCAATAACCTGGTTGCACCGGGGGACTTGGTCTGTATAATCCAATATAATTTATAGAAGCAATCTGGCAATTGTGTAGTAAGCTATTTACAAGCAGACGAGGGGTTGTACCGCTCTACCTGGTTGCGAAAATTCTTACAAGCAAATGCTAGCTTTCTGAAGAGAAAACTTTTAGGCAAAGAATATTTTAAATTTCAAGTTTTCAAAACTTAAGATTTTATCTTTAAAACTAACTTCTCTCAAAGACGCTCCTTTTCTCACTTTCGCCCAAAAAGAGAACAATAGGGCACTACCTGCGTTTCGACATTCCTCGGCTCCGAAGGGCCCCGAACGTGCTCGAGCGACTCCCTCTCTTCTCGAGGACCGTGAGGCCTGAGCGACAGGTCATAAAATCAGGTGTAATGTTTTGATGTGAAATAACCAAATTGAGGATAATCCCTTTTGTAATATAATAATTATTACTTAAGGCATTATCCGAGATTTATTGTTTGAGGCTTCACATCAAAAGGAGCACATCTGTCTTTGCGAATAGAATCCTTGCTCTTTCGAGAATAAATCTCTGCACAGGTCATTGAACCTTAAAGCAGACATGCCCAACTCGGGGAAATTTCCTCCGGGAACACATGTTTCGCGTCCCCTACTCTTTCTAGTAGAGAGCGGGAGTGGTGGTAGACGCATGCGCGTGGTAGACACGTACGTCACAGAGGAGAGATTCTCGCAAGCGTTTACCACCACTCCTGCTCTCTAGGAGAAAGAGTAGGGGACGCGGAACATGTGTTCCCGGTGGAAATTTCCCCGAGTTGGGCATATCTGCCTTAAAGTGTAGACAGTTAAATTAAAGATAAATAGTGTAGTTTTCGAACAGCATTTATTCTTTCGGTATAAAGAATAAATCTCTCTGTATTAAATTTTGTGTGCTTCTTACGTTAATTAAAATATGGATAGAAATGAGAGACGCCTTAATTACTCCAGGTAGTATCCTAATTTTGTATTCCTATCTAATATCTCGTGTGAATTAAAATCTAAATTAAAATCTCACTTTAACGTGAGTGTAGGACCGCTTGAGTTCCATTTTTATTTTTATGTTATAATTTCTAGATACTCTAAGAATAAATAATCACGTATTAATGTACAGCGTTTTTCAATAGATTTACTTTGAGTTATAAAAGGCCCGTTGCGCCTCGTATAATTTTATATTAATCAATTATTTATCCACTAGCTGCGTTAAGAAGCAACTGCCCGAAGTGCAGTTTGCTCTCTCATTTCTATAGGTTTAAATTTCCATCGCACGATTTCTAGCGAGAAATCGGTGCCATTTCTTTTGAGTTTTTAAGGCTCATAGTTTTAATAAGTTAGACTAGGGACTAGAAACCTGAATGTACAAATAGTTTAGCTCAGGGATTACTGAATAAAAACAATGTTTGTGAATGGAAATAGAATCTTGTCTTTTCTCCAGAAGAAACCCCTTTCTTTACATCTCTTATACTTATAATTATAGTTAATTAGTTAAATTAACAATAAAAGTTAACCCGGCCAAAAGCCGCAGGTTGCATTAGTCATATCTCAGAAACCCGTAAAGATTTTTCAAGTCTTCTCGAGTCGAATGAAAGATAAGATTTCAAAGAATGTGTCCTTCAAATTCCTGATTTTTTCTGGCTGCAAACTGTATACGAGAATTTCATAAAAGTTATTTTTTGTCCTACAAAATTAGGTGCTGTTGCCAATGGTGACGCCGATGAAATTGTGGTGCAAACGTCGAATGAGTTACTTTTTGGAAGTCCACTCATTCAGCCCAGTCTCATACCTTTTTGGATGGAAGAAACGAGACCAAAACATAAACCTTTTTTATACTATGAAGTTTTCATAGTCACGGATACTCACCAACATTTCCAAGGTGGTTTCCTTCAACCGGACTTCCCACCTCCTGAACATTCGTATGTAGATCATCTTCCAGTAGAATGCACGGTAAAGTTAGGCAGGTTTATCTATAGACATAAGCCAGGCGTAAAATGGGGGCCTTATGAACCCCGTTATCAATTTCCTAGTGGCGTTGGCAACCACTTGTTTATAACTATACCTGAAACTTCAACCATCTTGTGGACGGAACTCGAATTATTCTCAGGTATGACCAGTATGGCAGTAATATTCTACTACCCCTAAGAAGTACCCCTAGCACAATTAACAAATCCCGTCTGAGCTTCCTTCAACTAAAACCACCAAAAAATTTCAAATTGAAAATAATCATCATATTTACTTCAACAAAACTCTATTTCCTATCAACATTGCCGCAGTAGTATTCTACTACCCCTAAGAACTACCCCTAGCACCATCAACAAATCCCGTCTGAGGTTTCTTAAATTAAAACCGTCAAAAAATTTCAAATTTAATATAATCACCATAAACGCTTTCCCAAGCCTCTATGTAATATTCCCATCGCCGCAGTAAACAATTAAACATTGTTCCTAATACATAAAATGTTATTTCAGACTGATAATTAGAAGTTTAAATAAATCGCTTCATCAATTTATTGCTTATAGCCATTTTCTCTGAGAAGAGAGTTTGAAATTCACGATTTTTTGTGAAATTTTCAACTGATTTTCAATTTTTCTGTTAGAGGAAAGCAATAGTCAGTCAAATTAAACAGAAACAGTTGTTTAAAAAATTGAGTCTTTATAATTCTTATTTATGATATTCTCTTTGATCAAACTTTCTAGCATCATTCTATTGCATGGTGCCAGAAGGTTGCGTTTTTTTTTAAATTCTTGACTTTTTTCATTTTCACTTAGAGTGTACCCGTAAAGATTTTCCAAGTTTTCTCGAGTCGAATGAAAGATAAGATTTCAAAGAATGCGTCCTTCAAATTCCAGATTTTTTCTGGCTGCAAAGTGTACGCAAAAATTTCATAAATGTTATTTTTTTCTATAAAATCAGGTGAGGACCAAATTGAGGTGGAAACGTCGAATAATTTAATATTTAAAAGTAAACTCTCGAAGCCTTCTTTCACACCTCTTTGGATGAGAAGACCGAGACCACAAGATACCCCTTTTGTATACTATGAAGTTTTCATACTTACGGATACTAACCGACCTTTCGAAAGTGGTTACCTTGAACCACACGAGCAACCTCCTGGACATTCGTATGTAGATCATCTTCCAAAAGAATGTACGGTACGGTTAGGCAAGTTTAGCTATAGACATAAGCCAGGCGTAAAATGGGAGCCTTATGAACCCAGTAGGCGATATCCTGGTGGCGTTGGCATCCGCTTCTTTATAACTATACCTCAAACTTCAACTGTCTTGAGGACAGAACTCGAATTAGTCTCTTCAGGTGTGTCGAATGAAGAAGTAAGTAACCACGTCGTTTCTTTGCTAACTGCATATCATGAACGTAAAGGAAAGCGATGGAGCCGAGGAGCGAGCTCGAGCTACTCGCACCACAAGTAGCGAGCGGCAGAAATTATGAATAAACTGGAACCTGGAATTAAGAACCCCGGACTTACGATATTCCTAGAATTGATGTCTTCGGCGGTTTTGTGATGACGGGATCCGTGAGACCGAGAGGGAGGCATGCTCAGTCATGCGTGACAAACAGCATGAGGGCAGTACTCTCAGCGCGTTAGTTACTCAGCTGTTAGCATGCTTCCGAATCCAACAGAATTGGTTCACGCGACCCTGAATGTTTACGTTTGGATTCGCCAGATTTAGGAGCAAGGCAAGCCATGTCCGAAATCGTTCCTAATTTCAGGTTCCAGTGTAATAATAATCTACATGTTTTCACATCTAATATATTCTGTTCGCATCTAATAATGTTGTCAGAATGACGTTAATTCGCAGAGATGCTTTTGTTTTCTTATTCCTGTTTTTTTTAATTGTTTGATTTTAATATTTTAAGTTTACATACGTATGAAGGGAATAATATACAATTCATAATATATGAAATTCATCGAAATTAATTGTGAATCTTCGAATCGAATTAAACTTGAAACTTCTTAGTTTATTATGTAGGAAAGAAAAAGCTAAAGATTTCCATTTCTTTCTCCAAAATTAAGAGTTTTATATTTAGAGCAATCCACATTTGGCGGATTCCCTGAATGTATTAAAATCTATGAATCTTTTGACTTTTCTGAAATTCCGTGAAATCCTTCAAATATTATAAATGCCCTGAATTCTTCTAATGTGCAGAATTGCTGACATGCTTGAATGAATTCTATGAATCCTTGAGAATCTCTGAATTCTTTGAGTTCCCTAAAATTTCTGGATTGCCGCTAATACACCTAAAATGTAAATTCTATACATTCTTTGAATTCCTCTGGAATGTATAAATGAATATCGAGAGTGCCTGACACTTTTTGAATTCTCTGGATCCCGTAAATCCCTTGAATAATCTAAATTTCCGAAATTCCTATGATTCTCTGAACTGTTTAAATTCCCAGAATTATCTTAACTCTTTCAATTCCTTCAATTTCATGAATTCCTTGAATACCTTAATGCTCTTAAACTTCCGGAATTCTAGGAAATCCTTGAATACTTTGAATTTCCTCAATTCTCTGAATTCCCTGTATTCCCCGAATATTCGGAATTCCTGGGAATTCTCTGAGTTTCATGAAATCCTTGAATACTCTGAATTTCATGAATTCTCTGAATTCCCTGAATTCTGATAATATTCTAAATTCCTTGCATTCTCTTAAATCCCATAAATTCTCTAACTTTCATGAAATCCTCGAATATTTTGAACTTCCTAAATTTTCTGAATTCCCTGAATTATCTGAATTCCTTGACATCTCTGAATTCCTTGTATTCCCTGAATATCCGTCATTCCAGGAAATTCTCTAAATTCCATGAAATCCTTGAATACTCTAAATTTCTCAAATTCTCTTTACTTAAATTCTCTGAATTCCCTGGATTCTCATAATATTCTAAATTTCTTGCATTTTCTGAAATCTGAAAAATTGTCTCAATTCCATGAAATCCTTGAATACTTTGAATTTCCAAAATTCTCTGAATTCCTTGAACTATCTGAATTCCTTGACATATCTGAATTCTTCGTATTCTCCCAATATCCGGAATTCCTGAAATATTTGAAATTGCTTGAATATTCGGAATTTTCTGAATTCCTCGAATTCTCTCAATTCTCTGTCATCCTTACATATTTCGAATTTCCTACATTCTTTGAATATTCTGAATTCTTGAAGTTCTTTGAATTTTTTACATTTACTGAATACCTTACAATCCTCTAAATTTCTTAAATTCTCTGAATTTCTTAAACTCTCTGAATTTCTTAAATTCTCTGAATTTTTTTAATTCTCTGCATTCCTTAAATTCCCTAAATTTCTCAAGTTCTCTAAATTCCCTGAGTTTCATAATATTCTCAATTCCTTGCATTCTCTCAAATCCCAAAAATTCTCTAAATTCCATGAAATCCTCGAATACATTGAACTTCATAACTTCTATGAATTCCCTGAATATTATGAATTGCTTGAAATCTCTGAATTCCTTGTATTCCCCAAATATCCGGAATTCCTGTAAATTCCATAAAATCCTCGAATACTTTGAATTTTCCAAATTCTCTGAATTTGCTGAATTATCTGAATTCCTTGAAATCTCTGAATTCCTTGTATTCCCTGAATATCCGTAATTCCAGGAAATTCTCTAAATTCCATGAAATCCTTGATTACTCTAAATTTCTCAAATTCTCTACATTTCTTAAATTCTCTGAATTTCTCTGAATTCCCTGAATTCTCATAATATTCTAAATTCCTTGGATTTTCTGAAATTCTCTCAATTCCATGAAATCCTCGAGCAGTCTGAATTTGTTAAATTCTCGGTATTCTTAAATTCCCGGAATTTCTTGAACTCTCGGAATTTCTTAAATTCTCGGAATTTCTTAAACTATCTAAATTTCTTTGCCGAAATCCCAGAAATTCTCGTAATGCCATGAAATCCTTGAATACTTTTAATTTCAAAAATTCTCTGAATTCCCTGAATTATCTGAAACCCATAAATTATCTGAATTCCTTGTATTCCCCCAATATCCGGAATTCCTGGAATATTTGAAATTGCTTAAACATTTGGAATTTTCTGAATTCCTCCAATTCTCTAAATTCTCTGTAATTCTGAAATATTTTGAATCTCCTAAATTCCTTGAATATTCTGAATTCATGAAGTTCTTTGAATGTTCTACATTCCCGAGATACCTTCGAGGCTTCTGAATTTCTCGAATTTCCTGAATGAGGATTCATTCAGCATAGCGTGTTCTAGTTAGTATAGCGTTTTTAGTTCCACTGGCATAGCGAGTGTATTTTTTTAGAGATAATCAGTTAAGATTTACATAAATTAAGTGTGGCTATTCTGATAATTTGAAATAGTATTAAAGTGAATTATCGTTACCATGTACATACAATAAGGATAGTTATTAAAAAGAGGATTTTAGAAGACAAGTTTTACGTATTTGAGTATACTAATAGAATAGATTGTCATTTTAAACGCAAACCTTCGAGTGATAGTTGCAAAAATTTATTATAAAAAAGTTTACTGAAAGACATGAAACTCGGTTATAAACGCAAAAACCAATTTCTGTTAAAATAAAAGTTTGCATGTGTGTGTAGTTTTAATCAAACGATTATACTTTCATTGAGGACTTAGCCTAAGGTTATGAATGTAAATGAAAATGGAGTAGAATTTCTATGAATAAATAGAGACTTTTACCGAATACTGGAACTTTATTTCTTCTCTCGTGAGATCTCCTCTTTTTGCATTTATGATGCTTAATTAAAATTTAATTTAATTTGATAAATTTGAATAAAATGAGTAGGCCTCCGAATTGGAGGGTCACTTTATTCAAGCAATTTCAAACAATCGGTATCGTCGGATTTTCCAGTTGAGACTCAAGGCAATATTTATCATAATCATGAATACCCGGATAGCAGAAAAGTTTCCCTGAACATTCCTTGAACATTCCAATGGAAGATTCAGAGAATAGCGAAAACTGTTCCAAGAAGGATCCCGGAAGTAGGTAATTGTCCGCGTTTCCAGGAAGCTTATCAAGAAAGGTTCGTGGAATGTTCGTGAGGAATTTAATTCATTCAATTAATTGAATTTATATAAAGCGAAAATTTTCACAAACATTCCACGAACCTTCCTTGGGAACCTTCCTGGATACGCGGGACATTTACCTACTTCCGGCATCCTTCCTGAAACTTTTTTGGAATTCTCCGAACCCTGTTTTCGTTCGGAGAGCCTGCATTTGAGCCGAAGGATTAATCTTACCTAATTAAACAATTCTGCTTTCAAATCTTCTAAACACTTTCGAAATTTGAGGAAATCGTTTGAAATCTTTGAAAACCTTCTTTAATTTTCTCTCAAAAATTAATTTTTAAAAATAAAAAATCATTTTAATTTTTCATAGGAACCTAAGAAAAATTTTCCATTTTCGCGCAACCTTCCAAAATTCTTAAAAAACCTTTACAAGTTTTAATTATTTTTGAATCGTTTCAAACCTTCTGAATATCTTTTAAACTTCCTCAATTTTTTTCTAAATTATGTATACCATTAAGCCATTTCCCTTTCAGGGTAGGCGTGACACTACCCGACTCGGGTAGTGTTTCTAGGTGAATAGTTTTCTTGTAGTTATAAATAACTACAAATTCGGGCTCACCACACCACATGTAATATGGTAAAATTACAAAATTTTGCTTTCAAACCTTTTAAACTCTATTTCAAGATTTTAGGAAATAATGAAGAATGTTTTGTAATCTTTTTTTATTTTCTCTTAGAATTAATTACAAAACAATCATTTAAAATTTTCCCATGAATCTTAAGAACATATTTTCATTCTCTTGACACCCTGCAAAATTCAGTTTACCTTAACTTTTCTTTAAATCCTGAAAAATTAAAACAATTGTAAAGTCTTCCGTATTCTTTTTCTACACATTTTGAGATTTTCAAATCCATTTAACATTTTCCCAGAAATCTTGAATAAAATTTAATCTCCTCGAATCATTAATTGCACACGCCATATAAATTATGAAATAAATATTAGAGTTTATAGTTTTTTAATATAGAGTTTAAAATAGTGGAAGTAGTTTCAAGGGGATGTATCAAGAGGGTCACGTGATCAATTTTTCCCAGGCATCTTGTTTAAAAAATAATAAATACAATGGATTTTCCATGGCAGATGAACGTTCCTTCTTGTTCTCTCCTTTATGTCTTTGTAATATGGAAAATATGTTTCAATTATTATTATTTATATAAAATGCCTGAAAGAAATTGGTCACGTGACCCAGTTAATAGACACCTTTAAGGTTTTTCCAATGAAGAAACATACATCACAAGCCTAAGAACTTTAAAGGCACTCACTTAAGAGATAAAAAAAAATAGAATACGTATAAAGACAGACTTTTCCTAGACTTCGAACGAACATAACACATATTTTAGGTCTTATAGGCCGTTTTAAGTTTTTTACTTTCAACAGAGAAACGATATCGCAAACAAACACTTGAACCTACAATTTGAAGGGTTTCTCTTATGAAATAAAAACAAAATTCGTATACAAAATGAGACTTAATTTTCCTGAAGTTTCTCTATTACAGAGGTTCAAAATCGGTTATATTAATTTCCTGAAGAGAATTAAATAGTGTGAGAATCTTCCGTTTACAGTTTTCACTTTTAGCCCTGCATGTACAGAGTGCGGCACAGAAACTTGCTGATTTGATTTTGGCGCCAAGCGGCGAGGGATGTTCCTTTGAGGGTGGGGACGGTTTTATTCAGTAGGGTACGTCCTGAAGCATGGTCCAACAAACTATGGTCCCGCCACTTCGATGCTCGAATACTTTCGACTTCGCGTTACCCGAGTACCTCCACCATACTCGCTGCACTGGCACGAACAGAACGCGAAGCCAACTGCCAAGATGGAAGTGTAGTCGGGTCTAACTAGGGAGCCGTCTGATTGGTTGACTTTTTTTTACTTGCGCGTGGCGAGAGCATAGATTGTTGGATCATGGTCCTGAAGTTTTGTTTCCCCCACAGTCAGTCGACATCATGCATTGGACGAAGGAGCAGCGCGCATTTGCCTGCGAGGCCTACTTTTCCAACGGTCGTTCCATCATCGCCACTCAACGTGCCTTCCGTATTCGTTTCAACATTCATCCTGCAGGTCCCGTTCCTGGCCGGCAGTCGGGTTGTCCAACCCTGAATGTTCCCACTCACGAAACAATCGACTGCCTGCCAGGAACGGGACCTGCAGGATCAATGTTGAACCGAGTACGGAAGGCACGTTGAGTGGCGATGATGGAACGACCGTTGGAAAAGTAAGCCTCGCAGACAAATGCGCGCTGCTCCTTCGTCCAATGCATGATTTTGACTGACTGTGGGGGAAACGAAACTTCAGGAACTCCCCTACTGAACGAGACCCTCCCCGCCCTCATCCGATAACTCCTCGCCGCTTGGCGCCAAAAACAAATCAGCAATTTTCTGTGCCGCACCCAGTACTATCAGGAGTGTAAATATTCAACAGGTACATTTGCAAAAAAAGCATGGTACATCCATGCGCTTTTGGATAAGTCTTATTGAAGACGAACTACGTGGCAATTAAAGCTTCCAAAACTTTTGTAAAAGTTTCGCATTTCATAACTACCTTTTTGTCGTAAAATGAGAGATACTTCAGTTCCTCATCCTCCTCCCGCACCTAGCGCTCTTCTTCACTCTCGTTCTCATCTCTTTCGTGTACTTCGTTTTGAACTGTGAGAAACAGAAATGTCCAGTGATAAAATTTTAACGCATGACCTATGAAATTAATATGAATGGAAAAAAGTATAATACTAACTTCTGAACGCTATGACTGGGTACTCGACATCGCATAGAAGGTCTTCTGGCTTCACTTGAAACTAGAAGAAAATGAAAAAAAATATCATAAAGGACTATTTAAATTATGAAATTAATATATGAGAAACGTGAGAGCATGGGCCCGATTGTAGTGTTACAGAATATTTAAACTAAAAAAAATGAGATTTTAATTAAAACGATGAGTCTTCAACCAGAAAAATTAGTTTTTAACAAAAGAGTCCATTTCTTTTGAGTTCTTCCGAATTCTTTTGGAATTTAATTTACATCATAATTTGATGGTGTGGAACCTTTTGGAAGTGACTGAGATTCCTGCTTTGTACACGTTATACTTCACTTGCAAATAGTTGTTTTCTGCACCCCGGCAACTTCTAGAAGACACAGGAGCCTTGTGTTTATCCTTTATTTTAGCTATGACCGAAGTTGGTGTTTTGGGAGAAGCATCAGCTACCGTGACTTCTTTCTGAAGTAACGTTGAGTGTTTGTTCTCTGCAAAAATGGAACAAATGAAATAATTATTATGCAAAAAAGTTTTATTTGCAAAAGAAACAGAGAATCTATTTCATCACAAACATGTTTAATATTATTTACTTACTTGTCTGTGGCTTGGTTACGTTTATCAAACTTGTCTGGTTGGGCCTTTTGTTTTTGCACTTTAGCAGCAAGATTTTTCAGCTCCTCAAGTGCCGCTCGCCCAGTTAAAGAATTTTTTGCCAACTGTAAAATCCAAACTCAGACTTCCCATATTTTTAAATCAAAGCATTCTTAATTCAGCACTTACCAAAATTGATGTCTTGAAGTAAGAACCATGTTTTTAATACAGAAGAAAAGTCAAAGGACGCGAATAATCAGCTGTTATGCTTGCCACCGAAAAAATATTCTACAAACACGCTTTTGGGCAACCGTTTCTAAATTTTTGTAGCAAAAGAACACCCGAGACACAGAGAAATATCTTGCATAGTCAATTTATCCACGAAGTCACGTTTTTAAATATAAAATTTGTCTGATTCCTGCACCGCGACACGACGTAAACAAACCATTGCCCGCGCTGCCGGCAGAGCCGTTGGACCCAATAAGGTTATGTTGACATAAGCAGGAGACGAGTCGCAAATTCCCGCACTAATATGCACTTTACTTTTTCGAAATTATCAAAAAATCACTTACTGCTTTCGATTTTGATACTCAATTCCGGTCTACTTTTCACGAAAGACGAGGTAAATAATACATGTAATTAAAAAACTGCAGCGCTCGACCGTGATGCCGTGTATTAAATTCGTCGAGATAAACAATATTCTGCCAATATCCTGGGAATAAATTTAATTTTATTAAAATCATCCCTAAAAAGGGCTTTTCCAGCATAACAGTATATTTTGGACATTATTTTATATTATGCAAAATCCATGAAGAAATAAGCAATAAATCGAATAATTCTTTTTAACGATTTTATTTTCTAATTTTACTGTGCAGAACGTCTTCCACGAATAGAATTGAGTTGCATCACCACACGTGACAGCGGCATTGCGCAGAGCAGGGGACCAATTTCTTAAAGGCAATAATGAAAAAAATGAATTATCAAAAGGAGATATGTTTATTTATAAAAAAGGTAAAATATTCCAAGTTTCATTTTCCAGGATACTGATTCCGACTAACCGATGTTGTATGGCAGGCACATCGTTCCTCAGCTGTCGTGCGGGTAACGGTCTTCAAGCACTTGTAATGTGCCAGGCACGTTTGTTATATGGGTTGGAACGCTAGTTTTAAAGATTTCCAATATATTGAAGAAGGGCTTTTAAAATGAAAATGTTACCAAGCATTCTTACATTGCAATGTCGCAGTAACTGAGTTTCTTGCTCTTTAAACTGTATTTGCAGAAACTCTATAGCCTTATGCTGTCTTTCATGTAAAGAAAGTTCTGTGGCCAACTCCAACCTCAGTTTACATTTTCCGTACAACAGAATTTTCTTTATCTTCTCTTCGAAATTTGTTCGTAATTTCCTCATGGATACTCCCGTTGATTTTTCAAACTGCCACAAGAGGCACGCTGCATTGAAAATAGCAGGCCAAGTCTCCAATATTTGTTCTATTTTCGGAGGTTTCTCCAATGTGTTCAAAAATAATCTCTGACTGCAGTAGGTTGCAGATAAAAGAGTTTCTGCATCACTTCCAGACCAATTGCTTCATTTTCGTACAAACTTTAAGGAGCGATTCTCTTTGTTTCAATTGAATCTTCAGTTTCACCCTCAGGTAACTGAGCTGGCTGTCAGTCACTGGTAGCACTTTTCACGGCCTCCAGCGTTCTTCGATGCTTCAGCTTTATGTTAGGGTTTCTACACAAACTTGGTCGTTTTTACATCTCCTCCCCAATACTGATAGTCTTCTTGAAATTTTCTCAAAATACTATTATACCTATTTTCCAACGGCTTCCATCATCGCCTTTGTCTTCAACAATCTTTGTGAATGTATTCATACACTGAACAGCAACTCGCCTCCAGTCTTCCATTTTAATCGGAACGTTATAAAATCGCATATCACTCATGTTTGCGTGCAGTATATTTTTTCTTGCTTTGTCCTTTTCAATCGCCCATTCTGCATCTGCCTAAATCCAAAGCACTGACACTCTTCCCAGGTACTCTGTATTCACGTCAGGAAGTGAAACTTGTTCTTTTAGCCTCCATAGAATTTATAATTTGTTGCTCCTCAGAAATTCGTTCCTTTTCACCTGCATCATGTTTCTCAACAGGAACGTCTTGAACATGGAGTTAGTCAGTAGGTTCATTTGTGGACAGAATTTGTTGTTGATTATTACTGTTGTCCGATTCACTTGGTTTATCTTGGACTTCTGTTGATGCAATAGTACTTTCCATCTTCGAAGAAAACCACGCCTCATTTTCTTGCAAAACTAAAACTGGTTTATCAACGCTTGCATAATGCATGAGGTCGTGTTCATCTGTTAGCGATGTCCCATCATCTTCCGCCACGAGATTAACTCCCACAATCTTCAGTTTTTGGCAGGCTTTTTGGAGCACTGTTTGGAAGTCTTGTTCTGAACTGAAAGTTACGGAAAACTTTATGACTACTTGAATTGTGAAAAGTAATTGAAGAAGGAAATAAAGTGTTTTGAAGCAGTAGTTTCGATATAACGCAATGCAATACATTTTTCAGATCCATCGGCTACCAACAAAGCTCATATGTATATTAACTGTTTTGGTCTACTTTCCGCCTCCCAAAAAATTGAAAGCAGAAACAGAAATAAATTTCAAGAGGGAGATGTTTAATAAGAAGCTTGTTTGTCTTTTCATCATTCAGTTACTTACACTTCAATTACATATAAGGATCTAAAAGTGCGTACTTGGGCAGGTACACTGTTAAGTTGGCAATGGTCACTTCTGAAAATGGATCAGGAGAGAGTAGGGAGGATTATGGATAAGAAGATTATAGTTTCGCTTTCAGATTCGTTTGCATTGTTCTCATAGACTCCAACATAAGAATTGTAAACAATTTCCTTCATTCTTCCCACGAAGACTACGCTCGTATAACTCGCATTAATCACGATATATTGTATCCCTGTGTTGCGAGTACTTTCATGTCTGTTTGTTTTCCATTTTCGTTCGCAAGTGCGTAGGTAAATTAACAAATACCATGTATACGGCTACAATCTTCATTTTTTTAATGCTCCTACATGATTACATATTTCAAATGCATCCTGGAAAAAAGTAACCATCACGATATTTTGATGCGTCACTTTCATTACTTGCACAAAATCCATCAATCTCCTCTGTTTCAATATCATCTTTATCGCGGTGCATTCGAAAAACGTGAACAGTATAGCTATTAATATTGCAGTGAAGTGTACTCTTTCCAGAGCACCCTACAAACGGACAAGTTATTCCATTTTCAGATTTTTTAATATGATCCTTAATGTGTTTGTGAAATCATTTAAGATTTGTTGATTTATAATTACAATTTACAACTTTGCAAGAGTAAACAGTAGTCCCACTTGCGTAATCGTGCTTGCTGCATCCTAGCTTTCGTCGAGCTGGATGCGGCCGCTGCTGCCAAATTGGAGACGATTGCCCGACTAAAGGTGGGTTGGGTAAGCTGCCGTGTGAAGGCACATAGCGCAGAAACCCGGTGCTACAGGTGCCACACTCTGGGGCACGTTGCCCGAGAGTGTGCTGCAGAGGATCGCAGAAAATGCTGCAGGACATGCCTCAAAGAGGGCCATAACGCGGCGGAGTGCCAGAATCTGGCAACACCCCGCCCGCCGGCTACTTAATAGAGGTAACATAGAGGATGGAGAAGAAGAAGAAGTCCAAGTTGTCCTGGCTGGGACAAGAGGACAAAGGAAAAAGAAGAACAGAAGAAGCCCTAGCAGGCAAAGAAACGGCACCCCCTGAAGTAATGCGAAAGCGGTTCCGGGGGGAATCATGCCAAGGAGAAAGGGTGGTGGTTTTTAGTCATCATCATCCCGTGTGGGGTTGCTGGTCCTCCATCGGGCGCCTCACCAGGTTGCGCATAGAGGAACGCCTCCCAGACATGGGTGGTACCGGGGAAATCAAATACCCGGGGCGGACAAAAAACCAGCTAGGGGAAGGAACCCCGAATTAAAACCAATTATGAGTGAGTGTATTGAAAACAGAATACCCCAAAGAAGTAACGATCTCCTTGCTGGTTCCGATCGGGTGAAAGCCCCGGTGGCTAGCGCCGGCCCTAAGGATTTTTGGGAGGGCCAAACGCACGCAGCGGAAGACAACACCAACGCAACACGGAAAAATACAGAGGGAGAGGATAGCACAGCTACAGCAGGAGGAGAGATGAACGCCCTGCAGATGAAGATTTTAAAGTCAGAGAACTATATCCAGAGGGTAATCTCTGACATAGAACAAGTCACGAGCAGAATGCAGACGGCAACCGAAAAACAGAAGAACGTGAGCACCATCATCAAGGAAGGACTTGACGAAGTTGCGCGGGCTCTAACAGAGCTCAAACAAAAGCGGAATACGCAGAGAGCACTGCAGGGTTCTCTGTTTTTCCTGCTGCGAGCTGAAGCAAACAAAAAAATCTTCAGCGCGAGCACGCCGACTAGTATTCCGGCAAAGGGCAAACGCTCAGCGACCAGCCGTGCAGAAAATCAAGCGGCAACGCCAATTGGACTGCTAAAGAAAATCAAGCAGCTCCTCAAAAGAACTCCACAGAGGAAAGAAACGGGAAAAACCCCGAAGAGAGGAGAGAACGCAAGCCGAAAAAAAAGGAGCGTCTTGAAGCCCTGCTTATAAAACCCGCAAGTGGCAAGTCTTACTCAGATGTTCTTAAAGACATCAGGTCTAAACTCAATCCTGAAGACACTGGTACGGACATCCGTACTATTCGCCAGACAAGAGGAGGCGAATTACTAATACAACTCGGGAAAAACACGAAGGATGCGAAATGTTTTTCAAGCGAGGTCAGATCATGGCCCTCGTTAACATTAACGAGAAACAGGGGAATATCCTGCTTGAAGCAAAACGCATCAAGGTAGGATGGATATATAGTCGGATACGACAGAGGGTCTACGTGGCCCGTTGCTACAACTGTCTGGGATATGGTCATCAGTCCAGAGAATGTAATGGACCGGACCGTAGGGCCCTCTGTTACAAATGCGGCACAGAGGGACACAAAGCGGCCTCTTGTACGGACAACCTGCAATGCTTCCTGTGCAGGGAGCTAGAAGAAAGGCCTGAGTCTCTCAACCATATATCGGGGTCAGGTGCCTGCAAATCATTCCGGCAGGCACTTGATAAGCTGAAAAATAAGCGAGAATGATAAGTGTTCTACAAGGGAACCTTTATCAAAGCAGGACAGCCAACGACCTTCTGGTACAGCTCGTGCTGGAAAAGGAAGCTGACCTGCTAATCATCAGTGAGCAGTACCAGAACCGAGACATACCAACATGGTTCTCGGATCCCCTCGGAACGGCAACCATATGGATACGGAACCCAGCAAAAGTCCCAATAGATGATCATAAGTGTGGAGACGGCTTTGTGTGGGTGAGGAGTAAAGATATCATATATATCAGTTGCTACCTCACCCCAAACGAAAACATCTCGGACTTTCAGGCAAAGCTGGATCTTCTCGAGGACGTAGTCCAAGAGGAGAAAAGCAAAGTGCTGTTAGCCGGTGATGTTAACGCCAGAGCGATTGAATGGGGGATGCCCAGATCGAACTCTAGTGGGAAGCGGATAGTGGAAATGGCTGCCAGAACAGGGATGCTGGTGATGAACAGAGAGCGCACACCAACCTTCAGGAGACCAGGACAGAAGGAGTCGATACCGGATGTCACTTTGGCATCCGAAACCTTGGCCCCACTGATACGTCTATGGGAAGTGATCGACGACTACACAGAGAGCGACCACCAGTACATAAGCTTCAGCTTAGGAGTGGAACCACAACGGAGGAGACGCCTGAACAAACGACAACTGCGTTGGAATATCGGGAAGATGAACGATGATCAACTCGGACGAGTAATACTGGAGGGAAAAGAAGCCCTATTCAGTCTTCATGACATAATTAGGGAATCAGCAACAGCGCAGAATCTAGTGGAAGCCACGAAGAAGCTGGAGCATCGCGCTTGCGAGGAATCCGTGCCCCGAAAAAAAGCACGAAGAGAAAGACGCTATGTGTATTTGTGGTCCGAAGAAATGGCGGAACTTCGTAAGAAGTGGCTCCAGAGCAGGCGAAAAGCAACCAGGGCAAGGCGAAAAAGGGCCAATAACATCGAGCCAACCCGAAAGAATGTATAATTCAAGCTGAACAAGAAGGAGCTGCAGAGAACTATCAACAAAAGCAAGTCTCTGAATTGGACAGACCTGGCCCGGGAGGTTAATAATGATCCCTGGGGCTTGAGGTATAAGATCGTCACCAGAAAGCTTGGAGCCATGACGATGAACACAGCACTGGAACCGACGGTTATTGACAATTTTGTCAATAACCTCTTCCCTACCCACCCGGAAAGGCAAGATGTATCTGAGAACATCGCAGAGGAGGATATACCGCTCTTCACAGCAGAAGAACTGATGATGGCAGTAAAAGGCCTACAAAGCAGAAAGGCACCAGGGCTCGATGGGATTCCAGCAGAGGCATTGAAAGCGATAGCACACACTTGTCCGCAGGTGCTGCTAAACGCTTATAATGCGTGTCTGCTGGAAGGAACATTCCCTCCGCAGTGGAAGACACAAAAACTGGCTCTTATCAACAAGGGTAAGGGCGATCCCAGAACACCGGAAGCATATCGTCCTCTCGGCATGCTTAACACAGCAGGCAAGCTTCTCGAAAAGCTGCTGAAACCCCGCCTCCTGGCGGCTGTCCAAGAGTCTGGAGACCTCTCGACGAGGCAGTACGGATTTAGAAAAGGACGCTCAACGATCCAAGCAGTACGAGAGATTGTGGAAACCATCAGTTCGGCGCAAAGCGGGAACCACCACTCAAGAAGGATCGTCCTTCTGGCCACGTTGGACGTAAAAAATGCCTTTAACTCGGCCAGATGGACAGATATTATCGCAGCCCTGAAGAGGTTCAAATTTCCGCAGTATCTCTTGTGGATGATTGGGAGCTACTCGGAAAACAGAGTGCTGACCTACGAGACGGCGTAGGGAACCAGGACCAAGCGGATAACGGCTGGAGCTGCCCAGGGATCTATCCTACTACCTCTCAGGTTACGCAGACGACATCATCGCGATGATAACAGCACGCAGCGTTGAGAAAATCCAGTGGAAGCTGGACCAGGTCATGTACCTCGTGAACGGGTGGATAGAGAGGCATGGCCTGGAATTAGCGATGCAGAAGACTGAGCTGGTGGTAGTTACCAGAAAGCAGATTCCCAGAATCATTAACATGCAGGTGGGCCCAGAGTTCATCGAAACCAAGATGACCTTGTTGCATCTTGGTATAATGATGGACTCCAAGCTCACATTTTGGGAACACATTGTTAAAGCATCAGAGGCAGCCGCGGCAGTGACGACCGCTCTGAGCCGACTCATGGCCAATGTGAACGGCCCGAGGCCTAGCAAGCGACGTCTACTAATGACAGTGACCCAGTCCATACTCCTGTATGGGAGCGAGGTGTGGGCTGAGGCACTGAAGCAGAAAAAATATCGACAGAAGATGGCCTGGGTGCAGCTTAACGGCGCACTCAGAGTTGCGTGCTGTTATCGCACCGTCTCGGAGCCTGCAGCGCTAGTGATGGCGGGTCTGTTACCAATAGACCTGCTAGCCCTGGAACGAAAGACCATCTTCGAAAGAGCTCCTAACGTAAGTAAGGAGACAGCTACAGAGGAAGCCAGAAGAACTACGGAAGAGTGCTGGCAACGGCGTTGGACAAATGAACATCGAGGCAGGTGGACAGCTAGACTGATCCCCAACCTAAGTACGTGGAATGGAAGACACCATGGGGAGGTTAATTATTACCTCACCCAATTTCTTCCGGGACGCGGCTATTTTCGAGCCTATTTACACCAGATCAACAAGCTGCCCAGTCCGGGGTGTGCATACTGCGAAGCAGATTGCGACGACGCAGAGCACACCTTCTTCGACTGTGTACGCTGGCCAGAATATAGAGATAGGCTCGAAATGGAAGTAGTGCGCCTTACACCGGAGAATATCATTCATGAGATGCTGCAAAGCGAGGAGACATGGGAGGCGGTTGCAGCCTATGTTGAAATGACGCTTCGGAAAAAGAAGAATGAAATGGAAGCGGCAGCCCGACAGCCATAGAAGACAGATTCGAGGGTGCCCGACCAAGATGTTCAAAAGCCGACGAGCCCGTTGCACGACATTGTCGTGCTGCTGAGGACGATGCGTAACATCTTGGCTGAGGCATCCAGCGAAACAGTGCTAGAAGAAAGAAACTAGCAGGAGTCAGTGTCAGCCCAACCAACAACTCCCAATCAGGATGTCGAAGGCCGACGAGCCCGATGTGCAATAATACCAGCACTACTGAGGACGATGCGGACATCTTGATTGGGACACGAGGCCCAGGCAAAAAAAACGAGCAGATGCCCTGGTAGGTAAACAATGGCACCCCCCTGAGGTAATGTGAAAGCGGTTCCGTGGGGGATTCCTGTCAAGAAGAAAGGATGGTGGTTTTTAGTCGGTAGTTGGTAGCATCACTATAATTGTTATGGATTAGTAGAGTCGAATTTAGCGGGCGATTACGGGCGGAAATGGGAAACTACATTAGCGACATCTATAACGAGAACGGGGGCAATTTTAGATTAGACGAAGAAGGGGGCGTGGCGAGAGAATACTTTTTGTAGAGACGTTCTTGGGATGCGGAGTGTTTGTAATGTGCTTAATAAACGTTTTAATATACTGAGATTATCGTGCTGCGCTTTTTATCGGGTTGTACTTTTAATAGAATACCCCACAACATTGTTTCCCGACATTGTGGCGACCGTGACAGGACTATTTTCTTAATTCGGGTTACGAGAAGTGTGAAGTTAAGTTTTTTGTGCGGTGTATAGCAATACGAACATGGAAGCTCTAAGAAGGCAAAGAAAGGCTCTACGAACAGCATTTACCAAAGAACATAGTGCCTTCGTGACAAAATGTGAAAGTGCCGGCTCTAAAGATGATAAAATAGTGGCTTTTCAATTGCTGGAAACCAAGGCGTCGGAATTGGATGCGGTGCATTCTGCCTACAACAAATAACGACGATTATAAGTCTACATATTTAGCGGCAAAATTGAGGGTCAACGAATTCCTAGAGACAAGTGCGCAAACGCCAACGGTAGTAGCGGCAACAAATCCAGCGCCATCAGGGCGAATATTGAAGCTACCAACAATTGAACTGCCGAAGCTAAACGGTAATGTAAAGGAATGGCTTCCATTTTGGAGCGCCTTTAAAAAAAGTCCATGAAGATGTCTCAATCACAAATGAGGACAAATTCCAGTATTTGATCCAAACCACAGTGCCAGATTCACGATCACGGGAAGTAGGGTGTAGTTTTCCACCCACTGCGGGAAATTACACAAAAGTCATAACAAGTCTCAAGAGTCGTTTTCGACGCGACGATATTGTGGTGGAATATTATGTTCGCGAATTGTTGGGACTCGTTCTACAAAATGCTCTAAAAGGAAAGCAGAGGGCATCACTTGCAAGTGTGTATGACAAGATTGAGGCATACAATCGAGCTCTCGATACGCTCGGTGTAACGATGCACAAGTGCGCCGTCATGCTATACCCTTTGGTCGAGTCTTCGCTTCCAGAGGACGTTCTGCGTGCTTGGCAAAGAAGTGGGAGATACCACACGACTTATGCTGCTGGCCAAAACGTTGATGCTAATGGTCAAAACGCCACCAAGAATAGGCTGGAGAATCTTTTGGAGTTCCTGCAAAGAGAAGTCGAAAACCAGGAACGCATAGATATGGCTCTACAGGGATTTGACTTATCGACAGAAGCGGAGAAGACAAGGAAGCCAAAACCGAAGAACGTGATGAGAGAAACAAAGAGAGAAACACCCAGCGCCAGCGCTCTTCTTACGTCGGAGAAAAGAAAGCAGGTAGTAGATTTTATATTTTGTAAATCGACTCATGGGAGTAAAGAGTGTGAGTTTGCGCGAAAAATGTCTTTGGATGAGAGGAGAGAAGGTGTTAAGAGAGAGAATGCATGTTTTATATGCCTAAAGCGTGGTCATATTTCAAAGAACTGTCGACTTAAGGTTAATTGCGTATGGTGCAATAGACGACACGTTCTGTTGGTATGTCCGGGTTTCGCCGCGAATGAGGATAGTCTTAAAGGTGTACAAATCGAGAATAGTTTAGCTACCTTTAGTGAAACACCCAAGGTTTGTTTACAAACACTTCGCGTGAATGTATATTCTGATTCGTCGGAAAAAATTGTAAGAGCGTTTATCGACACAGCATCGCATCGTTCATATATACGATCAGATTGTGCAAGAGAGTTAGGTTATGTTGCTCGCGGAGACATAGAAGTTGCACGCTCTTTATTTGGCGGTGTTAAATCAAAGACTAAAAAGCATGACATATTTTTAACGCGTTTAAAAAATTTCGATATAAAAGGGGCATTTTTACAGATTGTCGTGAATCCAGCTGATAGAAAGTTTCTTCGTTTTTTGTGGCTGGTAGATGGCAAAATAGTTGTTTATAGACATTGCCGAGTAGTTTTTGAATTATCGTGTAGTCCCTTTTTACTGTCGCGATTGAAAAGGAAATTCCTGAAAAGCCCTACTTGTCTAAAGAAAGTCGGAAAAATTTATACTTAACATTTCAAGAAATAAAGGAGGCAGAAGTTATTCTGTTGAAACATTTACAGAGGGTTATGTTCATGATACGGATAACAATATACTATCGTCGTTTAAAACATTTAAAAATGAGAACGGCTTATATGTTTTGAAAACAAAAATTTTAAACCAAACGATAGTGCTATGTTTTTATATCCCATTCTTTTGGACAAACACGATATTGTCAATTTATTAGTTCGAGAAACACATGAAAGATGCGTACATTCGGGAACGCAAATCGTCATGAATACCCTACGTGAAAGGTTTTGGGTCATTTCATTACGACAGATCATCAGATCCAAGGCCACCAAATGCATTATCTGCAAAAGGCACAAAGCAAAACGCATGGAGTGTGAAACCCCGCCACTTCCCATAAATCGCGTGCGTGATTCGGCAATATTTGAAGTTACTGGTGTAGATTTTGCAGGACCAGTCTTCATAAAAGGTGGTGGGAAGGGATGGATCTGTATTTTTACGTGTGCAGTATACATATCAGTTCATTTTGAACTAGCATCATCGCTATCCACAGATGGGTTCATTGAATGTCTCCGTAGATTCATCGCAAGACGTGGACGACCTCTGTATATATATAGCTATAATGGAACAAATTTCTGTGGTACAGCTAACGCGTTAGAAGGTTTGAACTGGGAAAGGATCGCTAAACAAACGTCGACTTTACAGATAGAATGGCGTTCAGTCCACCCTCAGCACCGTGGTGGGGAGGTTGGTGGGAAAGGCTAATAGGGGTTCTGAAGACAATTTTGCGAAAAATTTTAGGAAAAGTAAGTCTTTCTTATGAAAGCCTAATGACTGCCCTATTCGACGCGCAAGCAATCATAAATTCACGTCCACTGATCTACGTATCAGAAGACGAAGAAGATTTGAAGTCTCTAACTCCCGCGATGTTTCTTCAAGAAATACGAGAAATTGAAGTCTCGGATTTAGATATGCTTTATAACGGAAAATTAAATAAAAAGTTGAGATACCGAAAAAAGATTCTAAATGATCTCCGTGCAAGATTCAGAACAGAATACTTAAATCAACTGCTATTAAAAAACGGAAAAAAAGAAATTCGCGAAATAAAAATAGGAGATGTAGTTTTAATCGATGATGAAACGCATAAACGAATAGATTGGCCTCTTGGATGTGTCGTCGATTCACTAATAGGACGTGACGGTATAACAAGAATATTTATATTAAGAACCAAAAACGGATTATTGAAGCGACCGATACAGAGAATTTACCCGTTAGAAATAACTATTAGAGACAATGACTATGAGAAAGACCTAGTCTAAAAGGTTCAAGAAAAGACGTCAAAGGACGATGTAACTAGAAATAGCTTCAACTCAAACAGAAATCAGCGTTCTAGAAAATGTAATCTTGAAGAAAGTGACTCTCGTCCAGAAGGTGAAAAAAACATATAACAACGAGATGTGGACGTGTAGTTAAGAATCCTGAAAGGTTAATGTAATAGACGTATTTTATCTTGTATAAATAATTTCTTAAGTACTTGTAAGCAATGTAAATTTGAGTTCTGTTAATTAACGATTCTGATTTTAAGGAAAGTTTACGTAGTTTTATAATTTATATAAGTCTATGTACCTGATTTGAGTTGTATAAGTTCTGTCTGCGATTTGATTTATAAAATTTGTTTGAAGAATTGACAATGGAAACGAGAATCTTCTAATGGGGGAGGATGTTATGGATTAGTAGATTCGAATTTAGCGGGCGATTACGGGCGGAAATGGGAAACTACATTAGCGACATCTATAACGAGAAAGGGGGCAATTTTAGACTAGACGGAGAAGGGGGCGTGGCGTGAGAATACTTTTTGTAGAGACGTGCTTGGGATGCGGAGTGTTTGTAATGTGCTTAATAAACGTTTTAATATACTGAGATTATCGTGCTTCGCTTTTTATCGTATTGTACTTTTAATAGAATACCACACAACATCGTTTCCCGACAATAATGATCGAATTAAGATCTTTGTGTATATTTATATATATATGTGATGTGCGCCGAAGAAAGGGCGCTTACTCTAAAAAAATCGAAATCGAGGTTTTAACACCTTTCGATAATTTTTTAGTTGCTCTTCTTAATGAAACCATCGAGAAAAAATTTCGAGCGTTATTATTGCTAATAATTGAGTTATTAGGTACCCAACAAATCGGCTTTCGCTCCAGAGCTCGAGATCCCGTGAACACCTCCCACCACTCACCAATATATCTCCGCGTCTCTTCTATACCCGTCCGTGAGCCGCGTCTACGACCTATCTCTTTCCTCGCGAGAATGCTGTGGTAAGTGGAGAGGGAAGATTTCGTGAGTCTTCCCTCTCTCCTAAAAGTCGCGTATATCCGGTCGACTTCGACGGCTCGTCCTGAAAAATCTCACTTTTCAGAGTAAGCCCCCGTTCTTCGGCGCACGTCTCATATTAAGATCATTGTAGTGATGATATCAATATCCCGACAGTACCAAGAAGTGCGGACCCTTCTCGGTGTGTGTTAGCACATTTTCCACCTTCCTTCGTAAAAAAAAAGAAAGAAAAAAATCATCATCGTCCTCGTCCTGCTCCTTCTGCTCCTCCTCCTCCACCTCCTCATCATCCTCCTCATCATCATTCACCTCCTCATCTATTTCTTCCTCATTTATCTTCTCTTCTTTCATCTCTTGCTCATCTATCTCCTCTTAATCCATCTTCTTCGTATTAAGCTTATCTGCACCCTCTACATTATTTATCTCATGCTTCTCCGTAACATCCTCCTCCTTGTCTTTCACTACATGTTGATCCATATGCTCATCATTTTTCCTCATAACTTTAACATTGTGCTTAAATTTTTCGCTTGAAGCGTCTCTATCCGTAATCTCTATCTCTATCCGTAACTTTGCAGTGTTACTCTATCCAGAGTGTCCAGACCTACATTCTTTTTCACATTAAAAGGTGAATCATAATTACGTTTTATTCCGGTACATATTTGGTTTTGTACCTTTGGAAATGTCAACTTTATTCTTTCTGGTATTGAATTTTCTTTGAGGGCAGCACACTTTTGCTTTAGGACTTCACGCAACTCTGCAATAACTGAACTATTACTATCATCAATTTCACAATTGTCCTTGATATCACTTTGAATCATTTTCGGAATATCATGAGACAACTTGAGAAGAACAACTTCATAGCTGCTAGATCTATCACAGTCATTCATGTCGGAAGAGTGATTCTGTGATTATTTGCATGAGTACATATGACGTCTCTTCAAGCTATCTACTCGTGAAAAAAATTTCAAACAATTTTGACACGTAGAAGCCATCTTGACACTGTGCAAAGACTGACTGACGATTAGGTTCGAACATACCAATGCTCTTTTTATTCCTGACGCTATATTCAACTGCACTCTCTTAATATATGATTTGAGCGGAGGACGTGGAGGATGAGGTGGAGACGGATGGAGAGGTGGTGGCGGAGCAGGAGGATGAGGTGTACGTGTAGGTGGAGGTGTAGGTGGAGGTGGTGGAAGAGGAGGTGGTGGAGGTGGAGGAGGATAAGGAAGTGGTGGTGGTGGAGGAGGAGGTGAAGAAGGAGGTGGAGTTGGATAGGCAGGTGGTCGCGGAGCAGCAGGATAAGGTGTAGGTGTAGGTATATATATATATATATATATATATATATATATATATATATTAAGAGAGTGCACTTGAATATAGCGTCAGGAATAAAATGAGCATTGGTATGTTCGAACCTAATCGTCAGTCAGTCTGTGCACAGTGCCAAGATGGCTTCTACGTGTCAAAATTGTTTGAAATTTTTTTCACGAGTAGATAGCTTGAAGAGACGTCATATGTACTCATGCAAAGAATCACAGAATCACTCTTCCGACATGAATGACATGATGAATCTAGCAGCTATGAAGTTGTTCCTCTCAAGTTGTCTCATGATATCCCGAAAATGATTTAAAGCGATATCAAGAACAATTATGAAATTGATGATAGTAATAGTTCAGTTATTGCAGAGCTGCGTGAAGTCCTAAAGCAAAATAGTGCTGCCCTTAAAGAAAATTCAATACCAGAAAGAATAAAGTCGACATTTCCAAAGGTACAAAACCAAATATGTACCGTAATGAAACGTAATTATGATTCACCGTTTAATGTGAAAAAGAATTTAGGGTTTGACACTCTGGATAGAGACGCTTCAAGCGAAAAATTTGAGCACAATGTCAAAGTTATGAAGAAAAATGATGAGCATATGGAGCAACATGTAGTGAAAGACAAAGAGGAGGATGTTACGAAGAAGCATGAAATAAATAATATAGAGGGCGAAGATAAGCTAAATGCGGAGTTGATGGATAAAGAGGAGATAGATGAGCTATACTTGCTCTACTACTAGCTATACCTTGCTATACTACTGATTCTGGAGCCGAAATACCGACTCTCAAACGTCATGGTGGGTGGAAATCCACTCAGGTTGCAGAAGGTTACGTAGAAGACTTGGTAAACAACAAAAGAAAAATATGCAATCAAATAACAAAATCATTGAATGTAAAAGCGTCTTCAACAACTAAAAATCTAAGGATAGATCTCCTTCACCAAAGCGCTCCAAAACCAAATCAAAGGTGAACTTCGGCGCATCCACATGTAAAAATTGTGACTCAGAGGATGCACAATTAATAACAATAGGTTGACTCAATTTTTCTATATTCTGCTGTTCATAAGTTCTCGAATTATATCACTAATATTTAGAATAAGAAAATGAGGGAAGCTTTACTTCATTTTTGTACATTTTTATTGATTATCAGTTCTATAATTTTTAATTTTGTAAAATAATGCAAAAATTAATTCGAGTGAAGGGAAGTGTTAAATTATTTTTGTCAATACGTTTTGCAAACTGACTTCAAGTTTTTATTTTTCAAAAGTTGGAAAAAAATCAAAAATTAAACAAATTTCTTCTCGTTTTTATTATTTCTAAAATTGAAAATCCATGCATTTATTACAAAAAATATCGTCTGTAACAAGTGAAGAAAGAAGGCAGTTTTAACTCTTGTGAAGTATTCTGCACTTGCCATCGGCTCATACAGCAAACTTCAGACTATTTTGGAACTGCCTACTTTCCGCACTTGTTGCACAATATACTATTTTCTAGCTATGCGCGTTTAAAATTACCCTACAAGAATTGAAAATTGCTTGACCAATTTCCAAAACATTTGATCAAATATGTAAAAGAAAGAAATCCATTATTCTAATTCTTTTAGGATATTTTGTAGAATTTATATTAGTTTCTTTATATTAATTACTGTTAATGAATCGTTTATAGAAATGTCTATCACGTATTTCAGGGTTGGCCAATTGTTGAAAATATCAATAGTTTGTAAAAATTCAAAAATTGATTGATTTGGTTAATCGTATTGAAAAAATCGATTTATTCTTTGTAAAAATGTTCATCATTACGAGCTACTCTATCATTTTTGATAAATCTCAGATTTACACTTTTTTGCAATACCTCTTTATAGAATTAGTTCAATGACTTCGTTTAGGGCTGATTATTTATAGAATATACTTTGCAGGTATTTTTAATAAAAAAGTGTTATACTTGTTTTTAAAAGGATTGTGAATTTTTATTGCAGATTTGCTGGCCCTGTATTTCTTATTATATCGGAGTCAACGCTTATATGAATCTGTCTGAACAAATTAAATATAACATATTTCAAAATCATACTTTATAAATGTTATTTCATATTTCACAACTCAAAATGCTCACCTAATTAAAAAATGAACAATAAATAAATTTTAAATTATGTAAATGTGTCTTAGAGAAATTCCATATGGTAGTGCATCTTGTGATTCCTCATTATACGCTTTCAGACAAAATAGATTTATCTTTCCCTGACTGATTTATGAAATATAAATATCTCAGAAAGGCGTGCGTGATACCTATAAGGAAAATAATCTATAAGATAACGACTACACTATATCGTACATTGAATAATTCAATAAAGCACTGGAATAATAATTAATTACCATCTTAACCAAATTCTTCATCAATGCATGAGTCAGTTTTTCCTCTACTTGGATAAAATGAGGGTCGTTTATCATCTGTTCTTCTCCATGGCAATCATCCTCAATTCTATCGGTGAATATAATAGTATAATAATATATATCTATAATTTTAAGAACATTTTTAAGCTATCCGAAAATATAAATTTGTTTGACGTAATTTGGATTCCATCCTAATTGCTATTTTTTTTCAAACTTTATCTGATTTTTCCTGAAATTAGTACGAATTTAATCGAACCCTCAATCTTTGTGTTATTAAAAATGGAATGGAAAAAGATTAATACTGATACGAAATTCGTACTACTTTTACAACCAGAAAGTATATTAAATTAATAAGCGGAAGCGGAAATTTGTCCTTCTTGGTTCAAATCATGCTTATATGAAAAGTTATATCCTAAAAGTGTTGCAGAACTTTTTACAAACCGCGAAATGGTTCCATATCGGTACGAAATTTTTGCGTGTCACCAATTTTTTTTAAATTTATCCGTTAGAAACTAAAGAGCAGTACAAGAAAGAGTCTAGCATATGGAGAAAGAACGGATTTGAAGGAAATCCAAACTTAACGGAAACCAGCATGCAATTCAGAAGCTGCAAGATTTTTCTTGAAGTTTGCAAACCGAAAGACGTCCAGCTGAACACACAACTTGGCCTCCTTACTATTACTTGACGAATATTCTTAGGTTATTAGAAATTAGAAACAGATCTGTTATCTTGATATTTACATTGATAATTTTCTGTTATAAAATAAATCCGTAGGGTTTATTTGCTACTTGAATATTCTTATGTCATCTGAAGTCTTATCTACTATTAAACATTTATACGGAGTCTTGTATCTTATTTGAACATTAACCTGTTATCACATTGTGAGAGAAAATTCAGAAATTAAATAGAATTTAAAAATCGGTTCCCAGACTTGAATGAATAAGATCCGAATTCTATCTCAGTCGCACATCTCAAATTGCGGACTTTTTGGAGCAGCCGATTTTTTTTTACATGTTCCGGATTTCAACGGACAAATATCAAGTAAAATGTCAGATTACAAAATTGAGAATTTCGGATTGATTATCGAATTCAGACCACTTTTCCGGAATCCTCATTCTGTTCGACATTTTAAGCGGACGAATTTCAACGTAATTCTTATGGTGCGCAAAACTTTTCTATCTGGATTTCCTCACAATTTTGCCACAAGGGGTTCATGACATACTAATTTACTTCTAAAAAAAGTAATTCTCTGTTTCTTATTTCAGAGTTAAGTTCGCAGTTCGAGTGTTTGCCGAATGGGGCCCCAATCCCTGGTATTCCTCGTTGCAGACCTTCTTATTTTCCTGATAGACACCATTCTCCTTTGTCTCATCTGTCTCTTACTTCTGCCGAGTCACATCTTCGTATAAGATCCAGATCTCCTAAGAGGCCTCCTCGTCCTGCCAAGCCCATGGCTCCACCTACCAGGATTCTTTCTTCTGATGGAATTGACTATGGACTTGAACAGCCTGAATTTTTTCGGCTCATTCCCCTCACGAATCCGCACCGGCTACTCGGTCTTCGAAGATACACTTTTACAGCGGATATGCCAATTCAATTACTCGAAGGATATCGTGTCTTTGTGCCCATACAAGCCAAAGAACAAATTGTGGTATCAACATCCGATGGTGAAGCCGTTGCAATATTGGAAAGTCATAATCTTCTTGCTGGTATATATAATCGTCGTAAAAGACGGGCAAAAATAAACATGGAAAGCGGCAAGGTTACCGTATTGACCCAAGATGAAATTGTGGATATTCCAGTAGGCTTCCGACGCCAAGTGCGACGGCATTTTAAAGTAGAGCATGTTAAGGTATATCCTACACGTTTTTCAATGAATTAAAAAAAATGTAAAACTTGAATATAATATTGTTTGTTTACTGAAGTCCGCTTAAAATGTTACAAGTACCATGTAACTACAAGTAATAATAAAAAATCAATGTACTATGTTTCACAAAAGGCTTCAGTGTCTTGTTATTATCAAAAGGCTTCCAAGATCTCCGAGGGTCATCACTAATTCGGTCTAAATTCTACAGATTGTAGTTCTTTGTTGCTTTTAAGGCCCACATGTTCTAAATTTTTAACAAAGTTTTCTATTGCAAAATTACATGTTTTATCGGTTTTAAAATCATAATTCTGAGCAGATGACAACTATTTAGTCCCAACCTCTCTACCTGTTTCCTAGAAATGTCTGGATCTGCCGGTGGGGTTCAGATACGTATTTTTTGTATTATATATTACTATATTATATACATTCGCTTAATAGAAAACAATTTTATATACAAACCTCAGCGGGTACATGTTCTTAAATATTTGCGGTCACATTTGCGGCCCCGTGAGAATCTCTAAGTACCATCGTGGG
Source organism: Andricus curvator (assembly GCA_932195095.1). Classification (NCBI taxonomy): domain Eukaryota; kingdom Metazoa; phylum Arthropoda; class Insecta; order Hymenoptera; family Cynipidae; genus Andricus; species Andricus curvator. The sequence goes on from CAKNYM010049006.1 coordinate 199,541, forward strand.
AGGTTCTAGAACCTCTCCCGAGAGACTCTGCTTGCTCTCGTGGAGGCTCTGGAGGACCTAGTGGATGACTACAGAGGCCCTCAGAGTAGACTTAAGAGTCTCTCGTAGGAGGCTCTGGTAGCCCTCAAAGGAAGACTCTTGGTTTCAGTCCAGTGTCGGGGGTTGCCTACAAATAGCCTTAGCCACAATTCTGGCGGATCCAAACGTAAACAGTTAGGGTCCCCGGAATGTTTCCAATTGGAATGCATAATATTGCGCAATATATTCAACTGAGTACTCGCGCACTGCGAACCTTCCGAGACGAGTGTCGCAACCGTCTCTCGCCCTGCGCGCTGAGGAACTGCGTGGGCCAGAAGTTCTAGAAAGGCCGAGACCGGGGGGACAGAATCCGAGAGTTGGTTCTATTTGAATTTCACGCTATTGACAAGTCACACAAAGAAACGTAAAGAAGTATCGAGAAGCATCATCTCCACCTAACTTGCCGATCAGCCTTGCTGCACATAAATGAGAAACAACGACTGGAAAATTGACCGGAAATCATTTAGGTGGGATTTTTTCTAAACGGATCAGTTTAAAAGAGCGCACCGAACCAATAATTTGGCCAGAATTCTTTTTGTATCCAATGTTCCTTGAAGGCATTTCTTCTAAGTCACAAGTATAATAGCCAGTCCAAAATAACGTTCCAAAAAATAATGCATCCATCTTCGCGTATCTTTAGAGCCACAACTCTTCTGGAGTACTGCTCCAGATTGAGTTGAAGCCAGTTGAAAAAATTCATTTGTACAAATCCCTATATTGCTTCCTTACAGAATCAATGAATCGAAAGCTAGGTGAATCACATCATGAGGATGAAATAATTTACGAGTACCTTGGATGTCTTTGGACACGGGGCCAAGATGGAAATTTTCGTCCATTAACTCCACGAGAGCAGTATGAAAGGAACAGGGTGCCTAGAGGACGCCTACACCAACACCTAGATTCGATTTTTGAAGGTTTATAAGCTTCACACGTGCATGCGGGGAATGTAACATCTAGGTTCTCCTCTCTCCTAAACAACATTTTTCTTTTAGAAACAGTTGCAGAATCAACTCAACAGCATACATCGCAAGTCAGTTTTTAGAAGCATGATCTATTGATCCATGAGTTTAAAACCTGTTGCAGCATTCCGAGATCAGGACTTTTATGAATATCCAACTAAAAAGGGTAATGTGAAAACTAAAATACAATTTAAAAATAATATTAGAGAGTTCTGTCTAAAACGTCTAGTGTTTTTTCCTAATTATTTTATTACTGCACACCCACCTGAGTGGAAATGTCTGTTGACTTGTAAAAATAAAGTTCTTTATTTCTGGCTTCTAAAACCAATTCTAGCATAATAAACAAGAACCTATTTAGTCCAAAGCATCAATAGAATGCCCTACAAGAATAATTATGATTACACTTACCAGTATAATTGAAGTAAAACATAAAGAAGGCGACAAGATCACCGATCAGGGACCTAATTTTGATTTTAGGTACAGACAAAACTGACATCTTTAGAATTCTGTAGAGGGAAACTGATGATTTTTCAGAAATTCCCTCTTCGTGTGGTAAAATTTTCCAGCAATCTATAATGTCAGGTCTGGCCCAGGTCTGCCTTTGCGTAGACCGCCTAGTGTCGAAACTCTGATCTGGTCTTTGGTTTGTGGCAATGATTAATAGCCTAAACTAATTAAACTAAACTAACAAATTCTGATTATATTTACTTGTAATACCGATAATTTCATATAATTTTGACAGATATTTTAACTGTAAATATCATTGTAACTGTATCCAATAAAAACTGGTAATTTGAACCTGAACATTTTGTAGGTTCAATCTTCTGAAATGGCAATCACTTTTAGTTTACAAGTTGGCTGTGTCTAGTCGTCCTGAAAAATTGGGGAAGTTGGAAAAGGGGATGGAATAGTCGTCCCGAAAATTTGAGACGACTAATCAACCGCATTTTCTCCCAATTTAGCAAATCAATATCTCGAGAGCAAGATATTATTTTTTGCGTCTTTGGCCTCAGTTTAGAAATACTTCCGCTCGGGAGTAAAATTTTTCAAATCTTCAAATGGTGACTTCAATTTTACGGAATGTTACTTCGCTATCCTGAAAATTTTCGATGTTGGTTACCTAGGTATGTACTGCAACCCTCCATTTAATCCTGATTAATATAAGTTTGTTTGAATGCCCAAAAAAAAAATCTCAAAATTTGAGCACATTCGGTTAATATTTAGAGGTGGCGCAAAGACCATGAAGTTTCCCATTGATTTAACATGTGAAAAAGGCAGCTTTTTGTAAATCTAATATTTAAACGCGATAATATCTTACAAATAATTCCGTGTTTCAGTATATTGTTCAGAATTCGTCAGAGAATAAAAATCAATAATAAATTTTGAGGACTGAACTAATAAGTACTAATAAATACCTGGAAAACCTCCAAATTTTTTTTACTTGGCGATCACTGGTTCTATGAAAACAACACCAACTGCAGCTCTTGAGGTCATTCTGGACATCCAGCCGTTGCACTTTTTTGTAAGGAAGATGGCAGCGGCAGAAGTCTATCAACTCCTAGTAGGGAACAACCGTAGTGATGTTGAGGTAAAAGATGTACATGATATCAGTAAGCGCATGCTATGCAAGGACAACATTCTCGCTATGTAAACTGATATCATGTTGAAGAAATTATCCTCCATGAAACCCTTCAAGGTCATCTTTCCCAAAAGGAAAGGATGTCATGATGAAGTGAGAAAGGAAGAATTATTTACACCAGGAGGTCTCGTTTCGTACACAGATAGCTCTAAAGACTCCTTGGGAACAGGGTCTGGCATCTATAGAAAGAAGCCCTGGGATGTGATAATAGCACTGGGCTGGAGGGAATTTGTAAGCGGGCTTATAAAGGCCAGCACATTTACATTAGTTCTGACAATGAAGCAGTACTTGAGGCTCTTGCATCTGAAGAGTTTACTTTCAGACTAGTCTGAAGCTGCATCCAAGATCTTCTTGAAGTTGCCGGTAAAAACTGGGTCAGTCTTATCTGGGATCCCGGCCATGAAGATCTTGACTGTAATGAAAAAGCAGATACACTGGCTAGGATGGGAGCTGCACAGCCCCTGATTGGCCCGGAATCTTACTGCGGTATCTCGTACACATCGGTGAAAGAAGCCCTTTATAAATGGCTCTCGGAGGAGCATGCGAGACATTGGAAGGGACCCAAAAAATTGGACTAGTGAACTATTGGACATGGAAAGAAAACAGATTAATGTTGTAGTGAGGATGCTTACTGGACACTGTTGACTGAGAAAACACTAGACCAACATGAGGATTGGAGACAACCTTCGTTGTCGAAAGTGTTATTTTGGTGAGGAGACAGCTCATCACATACTTTGTGATTGTGATGCACTGGCGTATCTCAGAAACGAGTAGTCAGCAGATTGTTTTATTTACTTCGAGAAAGACTGGCCGAGAACAATATTATATGTTAGATCGCAAGATGAATACGAATATCTTTAGCTGATTTTTCCTGAAATTAGTACGAATTTAATCGAACCCTCAATCTTTGTGTTATTAAAAATGGAATGGAAAAAATTTTTTACGGCCATACCAACGGCCATACCACGCTGAAAAACCCAGTTCTCGTCAAATCACTGAAGTTAAGCAGCGTTGGACGCGGTTAGTACTTGGATGGGTGACCATTCAAGAATACTGAGTGCTGTTGACACATTGTGGGTGTGGTGAGCCCACACTTGTAGTTATTTATAACTACAAGAAAACTATCCACCTAGAAACACTACCCGAATCGGGTAGTGTCACGCCTACCCTGAAAGGGTTCTTTTCTTTTCCGGGCTTAATGGTATACTACTACTACTACATTGTTTTTCAATTTAATGGTGCAGACAATTGGGGTTTACAGGAGGGTTTACATGCTCTACTCTATAATACATCATGATAGGACGGGTGAGACCTACTGGAGATCCAGTGATGTCATCTGGTTTCAATAGGGTAACTTTGCCGCTTCTCATGTTTATTTTTGCCCGTCTGTTATTGTGCTTAAAATATTTATATATTCCCTCTAGATTATTAAAACTTTTCAATATTGCAAACACGTCACCATTGGATGTTGATAATACAATTTGTTCTTGAGTTGGCATAGGCGCATACGTAGACTTTCCTGTTCTAATTTTAATTGATTCATCGACAGGAAAAGTGTATCTTCGAAGTTCGAATATCCGGTGCGGATTCGAATTGGCTGTAAGCGTAATAAAACTTAATTGTTCAAGTTCACATCCATATCCATCAGAAGAAGGAAGCCTCACCGGAGGAGAAATGGAGCTGGCAGGAGGCGACCTGGACCTGGCATGAAGAGGAGGCTCGGCAGGAAAAAGAAACCTCTGCGGTGAATGATTTCTTTCAGAAGAAGAAGTAGGTCCGGAACGAGGAACACCAGGTATAGGTTCGCCGTTAGGTAAACAGTCGAACTGTGAACTTAACTCTGCAACAAAAGCAGATTAAAATTTTGGATAAGATGTATATAAGAAAAAGAGAAAAACGGTTTCTCGGTTCTCGAAATGGAATAGCTTTACAACACTAGCTTACAGCCATTTTTTCCACCATAGCTCACTATGAGTAACTGTCTCATAACACAGAAAAAAAAGTAAAAATTGAAGTTTGCATCGATTGCAGGTGGAAAATTCGTTTTTGATAACGATTCTACGTTTTACACTAATTTTTTATTATTCTTGCACTTTCCTCGAAAGACGTGCAACTAGTGACGGCTGCAACATATTTTATTTTTTATTTCTTCTCGTAGACTGAGGACATGAAGAAATTTTTCCCTGCGAATCTTAAAATGATTAACCAGCAATATTAAGGGAACATTAATTGGAAAGGTTTCTCGAAAAGTTTTATTTTGGATTTTCTTGCTGAATGTATTGAGATTTCATAAACACGTGCAGCAGAATTCTCGAAGAACTGAATAAAATTTGCAATATAATCATACCTAATAGCCGCAATCATATAACTTTTTAACCTTAAATTCTTTTTTCCTAAGGTCAATATTTTACCACGCCTTTTATAATAAGAAACTGAAACTTTTTCTTTAATTTGAAAAGATTCTATTGACTTTCTGTCTTCAAGATAAAAAGGATTACAGATACATATTGAAGAGAGAGAGAAACCTCCAGGTTAATGTTGACTAACTGATAAGATTTCAGACAAATGGTAAGATAACAGATCTGTGTCTAATTTATAATATCCTAAGAAATACCCTAAGAAACATATCTGAAATTTGAAACCACAAAATTATTTAAATAGAATTTTAAGAATATTATGGATATTTAAATGAAATAGATTCAGCCTGTCTTCAGAGTGTAATGGACACATCTAAAAAAAAATGTGTGACCCGTAAAAATTTCGTACCAATATGGACTCACTTAGGATCCAAAAATTTTTTGTACCAATACCGACAGCATGATGAATTTCCGCTTTCCACTGCAAATCACTGCACTTTTTAGTTCTGGAATTTCTATAGAATATATGTATTAACGTTAGGGTTAGGACAAACAAGAAGCTAGGTCAATTTATTAAACTCACATAGAGTTTGGAAAAAAAGCAATTGGGCTAGAAGCCGGATTATGTCGGACAAACTGTGATTTGCGGAAAGCTTTAAAATATTTTTAATATCATCTACATATTATACTATTATATTTACTTGTAGAATTAAAGATGATTGCCAACTTGAAGACCAGAGTATAAACGATCCTCATTTTTTCCAAGTAGAGGAAACACTGAATAATGTATTAAAGGAAAATTAGGTTTAAGGTGTAATAAAGAAATGTTTTCGTGCTTCAATACATATTATATAATATATTCTAAAGTCGCTATCTTACAGATTTCAGACTGCAAACATGTTCTTCTGGGATATTTACATTTCATAATCCAGATTAAATCAAAGTGTAGTTTTTAAAGGCGTTAAAACTGATATCAGAATAACTCGCCGCCGAATAACTCTCAGTAGATATATGTCTAACCTTTTTAAGAGGAGATATCACGTGAGTAGCTTTTCTTAAAAAGCTCAAGAATTTATCGACATTTGCACTTTAGCGTCAACTCGTGTTCTTGAATATGAAACTTTTTCTTAAAATTCTGAAATTCGCAGTCTTATCTTCAATTTAAAGTAATGACAATTTTAGTTATAATTTATGACACAATTTTGCAAAGTTACAGCTTGAATTGAAATAGAGTTGAGAGAGAATATTAGAAGTACGATGTCTTTCTGGATAGTATCCGATCTTGTGGTGCACCAGGAGTTAAAGTTAATTTTGTTCAATGACGATGGCATCCCCTTAAAATACTCCTCCTTGGAAGCCACAGCCTTCTTCCAGCGATCCTGATACTTTCGGTAGCACTCCTTGAAGTCACCGTTTCAGGCCAGGACTGTATGGGCGACGCCGAAGATGTGTAGGGCTGTATTTTACCAGAAATTGCTGAATAAGTTGCGGTAAATTAGCAGGTGCGTTGCCGCGGTGAAGGACCCGGTCTCCACTTTTCCACAGATCAGAACCTTTCTTTCTCACTACGTTACATAATCGCTTCAGAATTTTCTGGTAATACTATTTCATTAATGTCCGACCTTTTGGACCACATTTTATTGTGCATAACACCTTCCTGATCGAAGACAAAAGTGGGCATCGCCTTGATATTACTCCTACTCTGGCGCTCCTTCTTCGTTTTCGAGAATCTAGGTGTCTTCCACTGAGAAGATTGGGCCTTCGTCACAGGTTCATTGTCATAAACCCGTAACTCATCACCATTAATTATTACCTCTTTGAACATTTCCTGGTTGTTTCTGATTGATTCCAAATTGTCCTGGGCTACTTTCTCTCGATAATTCTTTTGATCTAGCGTCAGCAGCCGTGAAACGAATTTTGCAGCCACGCGGATCATCTACAAATCTTAGCTCAGAATTTCGGCAAAAATAGTTATTGAAATCCCAAGGATTTCCTGTTTCTCATCGCTAAGCGACAATTTACATTAATTAACACTCGCACTCTGCAAAATTGTAAGGTGTTTTGCCCTCTGCTTGCCTGTTAGAGCGGGGTCACGTTCCACTGAAATACGACCACTTTTAAATTGCTCCAACCACTCTTTAATTTGAGTATCACTTAAAGACTCATTATTCTAAACTATCTGAATCATAACAACGGTTTCCAAGCATAAGAAGCCAGTTTGTTGAAAAAGTGCAATGCATACTCTTTATTCGGTGCGTTTCGTCATTGAGAATAGCATAACTACCGTTGGGTACTTCGCAGGAAGATCCCTTGACCGCTTGATGGCTTCGAAAAGATGACGGCCACCATCAGCAATTCACTTGTTCTTTCTTATGGTAAACCAGGAAGGTATCTACACTGTTAGAAAGAACTTCACCATTACTTCCATTTTCTTTGTGGGCCTTTGAATTGACATGTACAATATTAGAATTCTATTTGCAGTGGTAAGCCAGCGATTCTGGTTGATAGGACCTGGCTTTCGAGATGCAAGTTCGACTGAGTATTCCCCGGAGCGAATAGCTTTTGCTATTTCGTAGAGATACCTCTGATCCTTGCTGAGATCTTTTGGATTCATGTCAGGTAAGTCACATTCTATAGATTTGTACTTCATAATTGTAATTGTCTCGCAATTTAGAAGCTTTGATTCTACTGGATATGTGCAACAGTTTGGACCAGAAGAAGGCGCGTCAATAAATATAAAACGAGTCCTGAATTGGAGCTCATTAAAATGTAAAAGACAAACTGCCTATTGTAAAGGACGCCCAATCTTTTCTCCCGGTTTTCGAAGAATGCCTCCCTTCCATCCTCTGTTTGTATTTATGCCATCGCAACCAGCAACAACGAATTTATCGAAACCGCCGTTAATATCTGTCGTGACGTAATTAAAAATAGCATCACACTCATCTTGGACAGAGCATGATGGTGTGACAACATGACCAATGTATTTTGAGCCAGGCTCAGCTACTAATACAATATGTTCTAGGGACGGTGAAAAATGCGAAGACAAAGAAAAATTTCAGGCCGTCCAACGACGAAATGATAGAAACCTTCTTTCTTCACGTTCATGTAAGAAAAGGTTTAATAATAATTTATATCTTTCTTACTCATTTCTTTCCGTTAGCCTGAAAGGAAAGTTCTTATTGGGAACAACAGATAAAATTAAAAGTTTATCAAGACTGATATAATTTGATAAATATGAATAATAAAAATTTACATTTTTCTCTAACTCGGGATGATTTAAAAACGAAATCTTTGGCATCATGCAGTTTAAAAATGTTTCGATTCTTTTTCTTGACTCTAAAAATTGTTGTTAACTCAAAATGCGTTAATAATTCTATAGTTACAGGATCCCACTCACATCGATGATGAACTGAAACGCGGAAAGGTTATTGGAAATAACCGAGTGGACTCTAGACTCTAGACGTTTGTTTTAAGTCATTCCAGGCTTTAACTGCCAATTATTCAAGCACAGGACAACAAGCCTGGAATTTTGTTCAACGTTACGTTTATAAAATACGTACTGAGTACGACATTGATAGCAGTTGTCAAGCCGAAGTTGCAGCCGAGCTTTGTGCCACAGAACCAAGTTTGAAGTTAGTTCTTTAACATTTTTTATTTTACAAAAATTTGGGATTTCAAGTAAACGAATAGAACGGAAAATATCAACCGATTAAAATTTTTGTTTGATTAACCTCAGATTTATTTCAGATGCCAGATTACAAATCTTTTTGCCTTAGCTTGAAAGATTCGATTGTTGATGAATGTTGATGAATCAAACGATTCCTCTCCTCTAAGTTCTCCAGTCGCGAATAATGAAACTAGTTTTTCAGAAATAGTTCAATTCCAACTGATGCACATGGTAACTAACTTTTACAGCAAGCCTTCCATTCCGCGAAACATAGTTCAGTGTGTAATTGAGAAAATGCATAATGTTAATACGGTATCTATACAGATGATTCAGAATGCAGTTGGAAAAGTTTTCTTGGAAAACGCAGTCCCGCTTGATCAAAGAAAAAAAATCATTAGCATGTTTCAAGTGTTACATTCAGCTCTTAAAGAAAATATCACTGAACATTTCAGGTTTAAGAAGTTAAGAGAGGCTGGACTTTTAATCGATCCTGTTTCTCATTCAATTGGATCAAGATTTTGAATGAGAAGTGGAATAGATTCACCGAGGAATCGGTTCGATGGATTTTCTTGAAATTCCCAGTACTGGCATGTCAAACGTTATGCAAGGAAAAGTATTGAAAAGAACGCGTGTGGCACTCCCGGGAAAAGTATTAATGCCTTTATCAATGCTTTTTTATGCTCACGAGACAGGGAATAGTCTGGGTGCTTATTGTGTTGTTCACAATTTAGGAGCTGCACATATTATTTTGTAATTATTTCCTCCTGCTTGTCGAAGCAGTTTACAAAAAATATTTCTAGCTGTGCTATTTCATTATGATGACCTAAGAAAGAACGGAAATAGTGCAATATTTTCAAACTTAATCGACAAATTCATTTACCTAGCTGAAACCGGAATACTAGTTCTAACTAAAACTAAAATAATACAAGTTGGTTCACTCTCGTAGTGCTCGTAGATGATAATCTTGGATTGAACAAAATATTAGGTTACTCTGAGAGTTTCTCAGCTAACCATTTTTGCAGAATGTGTAAAATGTGCAAAGTGGATGCAGTTGATGCACAGTATGCGACTATTGCTAAGAAACAAAATTAATCATGACGCGGACGTTGAAAGTGATGATTTCGGATCAACTGAAATAAAAGAGGGCTGCGCTTTTAATACTGCTCGTCACTTTCATTGCGTCCGAAATATTATAGCTGACCTAATGCATGATCATCCTGAAGGAATTCTGGCATGCGAAGCAGGATTAATTTTTCATGAACTAGTTCTAGTTGAAAAGGTTATAGATTTTGACATTTTCAATTCGATTTTGCGAACTTTTGATTTCTAAATTGAGTCAAACCCACCTCCAGCTGTATCTATGGAACAATTGAAAAAAAAAATATAAAAATGTCGGCTTCAGAAATGATGCCTCTTTCTACATATGCGCCAATAATGTTTGGACGTTTCATTCAGGAAGATAATATATTTTCGCTACTTTTTATTAAGCTAAGACGTCTCTTAGCCATATTAATGTCAAAACAGTTTGATTTTGAATGTCTCGATTACCTGGATGATTCCATCTCTACGCGGGTTAACATTTGAAAAAAAAACAATCAATTTTAATTATTTACAGTGTTTCTGGCCGTACGGATGTTTAAAAGCACCTAAGCGGTAAGTTAAATATGATCATTCCAATAACTTGACAAACCCATATTTGAGACATCGTAGTGAGAAAGTAACAATAATTTTTCAGTTTCTAATAGTTTGCAATAGTTTTTAATAGTTTGTTGCCGAAAAAACAAATTTCCAGCCAAAACAGAGGTGACGCCCCTATTCTGCAATTGCACCGAATTACGAAACAAACAATTAACAGAATGGATTTAATATTAATTCACTCGGTATCCCGTGGTCTAGCAAGTATAGTGAGTGTTATTCCTTTTCCGAACCTAACCTCGAAAATCTGTATATAGTATCTGTAATAGATACTATTTTAAGTTCTCAATTTGATTTCTGATTTTTTTATTTCTATTAATTCTTTAACTCTTCTTCGACAAGTCATTATTAATTGCCTTGTTCAATTTTCCTACATATTATATAGATATATCATGATAATGAATAGTATAGTATGTAAAATGCGAGACTTGCATGTTGGTGGCGGAAGTGAGAACGTGTTTAGTGACAGGCGGGGAGAGAATTTTACGGAATTTGTGTGGAAGGTGTGAGTGGAGTGTGAGGGTGGAAGCCGAGGAGGTGAGTAGGGTTGTGTGAGGTGAATTGGGGAGATAAAAAGTGAGTTTCAGCGTGGGTGTGAGGTGGTATCTAGTTGGATAGAGAAAGTGAGGTTAGGTTGGCAAGTAATCGGGGGAGTTCGTGGTCAGGAGTCTTGGGCTTTCGAGGGGTAAAGGGTGGTTTTCGCAGAGTTGGGGGATGCTAAGGGAGAGAAGCATGGATAGGTCACAGTTACCGGTGGCAGAGCGGGAGGTGGTCAGCGAGATTACTGGCAGTGCTGGTAGTGAAACTGACGGGGAGGGAATTTTCCACAAGCCACGACGCCCAACAACGCGTCGCCGGGTGTCGAGCGGTGCGTCGGGGAGAGGGAGAAATCGGGACGGTGGCAACGAAAAGCGAGAAGGTAAGGGAGAGAGCGTCGAGCGCAAGTGACGGGGAGGATGTCTTGAAAAGGAAGAGAGACAGCCAAGAGAGTCCGGAGAAAAGCGAGGTCGAGAGCCCGTTTAAAAAAAGCGGGAAAACACCGAGGTCACCCTCCAAAAAAATGGAGGGGCTGTTGGAAAAGGAGGCTCTCGGGATGTTGTTAGGCGAGATCAGGGGGCTGAGGGAGGACGTAAGAGGGACCAAGGAGCAGATGGAAGGCATGAGGGAGGACTTGAGAATCAGAGATGATAAATGGGAAAAGGAGGTGAAAGAGCTGAGAGAGAGAGTAGATGGGCTAGAGAGGGAAAGAAAAGAAAAAGAAGTTAAAATAAAACAGATGGAAGAGGAGATTAGGGCGTGGAAAGAAAGGACGGAAAAAAGGCTTGAGAAGGTGGAGGGCAGGACGGAAATGGAAATAGGAAACGGGGGTAGCGGGGGCGAGATTGAAGGTATTTGGGAGAGGGTAGGGAATATGATAGAAGAGAAAATGTGAGAGCGTAGGAATGAAAAGGAGGAGAGGGCGGATAGGGAAAGGATAAGGGCAATGGAGTTGAGAATGGAGAAAAAGGAGAAGGCAGACAGAAGAAATAATATTGTGATAATAGGGTTGAAGATGAAGAGCGGGTAAGAAAGGGAGGGCGTGGAAGCGCTGCTGCAGAGCAAAGGGTGGCATAAAGGCAGGGTAGGGAAAGTTAAGTTGGAGGGGAGAAAGGAGAAAGAAGTGGCGGTTGTGGAGTTGGAGAGCTGGGAAGAAAGTTGGGGGTAATGCGAAATAAAAATAGGATAAAGGATAAGGAAGTTTTCATCGATCACGATTTGACGAGAAAGGAAAAGGATGTACAGAGAATGCTGCACGACAGGGCTAGGAGGGAGAGGAGTGAAGGGAGATCGGCGAAGGTAGGATATCGGAAAATAACAATAGACAAGAAAATGTGGGTGTGGGACGAGGAGAAAGAGGTGTTGAAGGAAGTTCAGGGGAATTTGTTTCGTAGAAAGTAGGGAGTGGAGGGTAATGCAGGCTAGAGGAGTTGTGAAGGTGCTTTACTGGAACGTAGCAGGGGTGAAGAAGAAGGATGAGGAGTTCTGGACGTATATCCAGGAATTTGATGTCGTAGGACTGGTAGAGACGTGGGCAGAAAGAAAGGAATGAGATGGAATAGAGCCAAAGCTGCCAAAGCTGCCAAGGGGGTATAGGAGGAGACTCCAGGAGGCGGACAGAGTGAAGAAGAAAGGAAGGGCTAGTGGGGGAATTATAACGGGGGTTAGAGATGGATTAGAAGAAGAAGCTCACGGAGAGGAAGAGGGGGAGGGAGTTCAAATGAGGTAACGTGTAAGTTTGTGACAGTGTACAATAAGGATGGGATGGAAAGAATTAAAGAAAGGGAGGAAGACCTGTTAGTTGAAAGAGAGGAGGGTATGGTGGTACTGGGTGGGGACTTTAACGCGAGGATGGGGGGGAGGGGGCCTTTACAGGGAAGGGGAGAGCTTCGAAAGGAATTCGAAGGATAGGTTAATAAATAAGGAGGGGGAGATTCTAAGGGACTGGATGGAGGATAGAGGCTGGGCGGTGGCAAATGGTATGGTAACTGGGGACGAAGAGGGAGAATACACATATGTAGGTAAGGTGGGGTACCGGTGATAGACTATGTAGTCATGAATATGCAAGGGTGGGAGGAGATGGAGAGATTCGCAGTAGAAGGGAGGGTAGAATCAGATCATCAGCCATTAAAGTTGTGGATAAGGGGTGAGAACGGCGGAAGGCAAGGTGGGGAAGAAGTTTCGACGGGGGAGAGGGTTAGCTGGACGAGGGAGGCGATAGCGAAGTATAAGGAGCAGTTAGGGAAGGTACGCTTCGAAGGGGAGACGGTGGAAGAGATATGGGAGGATTTAAAAGAGAAAGTGAAAAGGTGCGTGCAGAAGAAGGTATTCAAAAAGAAGAAGAGAGGAATGGTGAAACCGTGGTGGGATAGGGAATGTAAAAAAATTAGAGAAGGAAGGTGTAGAGGAAGTATAAGAAGTGGAAAGAGGGTACTGCGAAAAGGGAGGAGTACGTAGAAATGAGGAAGGGGTTTAGATTGATGTGTAAGAAGAAAGAACAGGAAAAGGAGAAAGAGCTGGAGGAGGAGTTAGGAAATCTTAAGACAGAAGGGAACGTCTGGAAGATAATAAATAGGTTTAGGAAGCGTAGAGTAGGGATAAGCGACAAGATAGGGAGTGAGGAGTGGATGGAGTTTTTTAAAGAATCATTCCAGGGCTCGGATTCAAGGAAGAGAGATGCTGCGAGTGGAAGAACGGGGGAGGCAGAGATGGAGGAGTTGAATGACGAGGAGATAGAGAAACAGATAAGGAAGTTAAGAAGGTCAAAATCAGCAGGGCTGGATGGGCCAGAGAACGAATCATGGCTGTTTAGTACACAAGAGGTTAGGGAGAGGCTGAAGGAGGTAGTGAAGAAAGTATGGAGGGGGGAGGGATTCCCACGAGGGTGGAGAGAAGGGTTAATAGTGCCTCTGTATAAGAAAGGAGATAAGGATAGACAGGAAAATTATAGGGGGAATACGCTAATGAATACGGCGTATAAAGTATACGCGATGGTGGTGGCGGAAGGATGTCGAGGGGAAACGAATATTGCCAGAGACGCAGGCGGGCTTTAGGGCAGGTAGGAGTACTATCGACAATATCTACGTTCTGCAGCACGTGGTGGATAGAGAATTAGCGGAGAAGGGGTCGAGAGTGTACGCGTTTTTTGTGGATCTAAAAGGCGCGTTTCCGTCGGTGTCCAGGCGAAGCTTGTGGGAGGCGATGGAGGAGAGAGGAGTGGAGAGAGGCCTGATCGAGAGGGTAAGGGAGATATATAAAGAGCTCGAAGATAAGGTAAGAGGAAGACAGGGGATTTCGGAGGGATTGTGGATGGACAGGGGGTTAAGACAAGAGTGTCCGCTTAGCCCAACGCTTTTTGCGATTTTAATCGCGGTTATGGAAAGTAAGCTGGAGGCCGGAGTGGTAGGAGGAGTCAGGATAGGAGGGGTTAGAATTTGGTCGCTAGGGTATGCAGATGACATAGTGTTGTTGGCAAAAAGCGAGGAGGCCTTAAAGGAAATGATGAAGAGGTTGAGAAGATACCTGGATAAGAACAGGTTAGAACTGAATGCGGTAAAGTCCAAGGTTATGGTTTTCAGAAGAGGAGGTGGAAGGGATAAGGAAGGGGAGTGGAAGTGGAAGGGAAAGGCGGTGCAGGCGATGAAAGAGTTTGTGTACCTGGGCTTCTTGTTTCGGAGGAATGGCGGAGTGGATGGTCACATAAAAGAGAGAGTGAGGAGGGCAAATGTGGTGATGAGGCAGGTGTGGGGGTTGAGAAAGAAGTTATTCGCAGATGATTTTGGAAGGAGAATGAAATTGTTTGACTCACTAGTGATGAGTGTGCTATTGTATGGAGTAGAGGTGTGAGGGTGGAAGGAAAGCCAAGAGGTAAATAGGATACAGGAGAGATATGTAAAGTGGACACTGGGGCTGGCAAGGAACACGCCTCATTATATTGTCAGGAGGGAGACGGGGAGAACGAGTGTAGGGATTCTAGCGGGGAGTCGAGCGTGTAAATATGAGGAGAAATTTTTGGAAGAGGGGGGAAGTAAGCTGGTTAGGGAGTGTTGGTGCGAGAAGGAGAACAGGAGAGAGGTGGGAAGATGGAGGTTGAAAGGGAAAGGTATTTTAGAACGAATGGACTGCAGATGGATGAAGTGAGAAGGATGCATGAGGAAGGAAGGAAGGTATATGAGTTGGATAAGAAAAACAGCATGGAGAGAGAGAGAGAAGACAGCAGGGGAAGAGAGAATAAGAGAGACAAGGTTTAATGGGAACCATGTGTGGATTATGCCAAGGGCGAGAGCGCAATATTTGTGTGAGAAAGGAGAGAAAGGAAGTCAGGAGCTTATAGCGAGGATGAGATGTGGGTGCATGGAGGGTTTTAATAGGTTCTGGCTCGCTAGGGAAAAGAGGATGTGTGAACTATGTGGGAAGAGGAAGGCAAGATTGGAGCACTGGTTGGAGGAGTGCGTAGAGGTGGAAAGGAGTGGGATAAGCAAGGAGGTATTGATGCATGAAAGGGGTGACAAAAGGGCAGTAGCATCGGTGAAGGGAGTCTTGGGTAAGATGGAGAAGAAGAGAAGGAAGGAGGAAGAGGAATGGAGAAGGAAAGATTGTAAATAGAGGAGGAAGTAAATATAAGTAAATGTAAATATTGTAAATAGAAGATAAGTACTAGGTATTAGCCGCGGAGGCAGAGTTTGGTAATGCGAGGCAAAGTAAGAAAGTAGGGACATGCGAGCGAGGCGAGGCGAAGCGAGGAAGGCAATGCGATAAGGGCGAGTGGCATTAGAGATAAGGTGTGGAAGGATGTTAGTTTCAAGGGTTAGTTTTAAGAAAATTCTGTAAAAAAAATGGAAGTGTAAGATAAAAAGATAAAATGTTATAATGTCTTACAATAAACGAGTAAACTGTCCTTTGTATTGCGTAATAACTTATTCTTTTCCGACCCAGGACACTTCTCTGGATCCGCGTCCGATACTTAGAGGGCAAAACATCCCAAAAAACAGGATTTTTCGGCCTCCTTTTTTTAGCGTCGACTTTCTCTAGTTCCAGAAAGAGGTAAAAGTCAGGAAAAATTCGAAAAGAATTCCCAGATATTCATTCAACATTCTTTAATACAATACATACTTCAAAATTCTAGAATATTCGATGATTCACTTTTTACGAGGATTTATATAAAAATAGATTATCTCAAGAAGAAATAATGATAAGAAGCCGTTTTATACCTCCACATACGCAGTTTTGTGATCCGAGTGCCCCAATTTTTAGCCTCAACTTTAGTATATATCTTGAAACAGCGTTAAGAATATACATTCTTGATCACTAAGTTTCCTTCAATTCCAGAAAATGACGACCGCACTTGGTATTTTGTGCGTCGTCTTAGTGGTTTACGCTGATCTTATTGGTAGATATAATAATATATATAATTCCATGTGATTTTTTGTGCAGTATATTTATTTCCTAATTGAGAACATTCTAATTAAAAGAACTGTTTGTCTCCCAACATACTGAATGAAAGTTGAACATCTTTGCACGGAGCAACTTTACACGAATCCAACTGTGCACGTTTATGGCGTTAGAGGCGCACATATGGTAACTTCACAACTGTGTACGTACACAGATAGAATACTCCCAACTCTGCAAGGTTGAAATTTAAACGTGCGCGAATGGTTTTAAGCACTTGGTTTGAGCTCTTATTCGTAACGATGAGTAAGGTGTAAATAAATTAGATTAGTTCACACGTTGTAGATTTAAATATAATGCCTTTAATCTGAGAGAGGAGCGTAAGGAGTTTACAGTGTCAAGGATCGAATGGTAATGGTCGTAGGTCAGTAACAGATAGAGTCGAGAGTAGGAGGAAGATTCACAATTTTAAGGGTGGGGGCGAAAAACCAGTGTCCGAAGGCTTGTTCAGATTTGATGGTTCTGAAAAGAGGCTTATATAAGAGGCTTATATAAGAGGATTATATATTTATAATATTAAAGCTATCACAGTATATCCACGAGATATTATCCACGAGGTGGATAAAAAATATCCGACGGCAGATAATTTTTACCACGAGGCGGCTAAAAATTATCTGACGGCAGGTAATTTTTACCACGAGGCGGATCAAAATTAATTGACGTCAGACAAT
>CAKNYM010049006.1:219682-244339 GCA_932195095.1 Andricus curvator
TGGAGGAATGAGCTTAGGACTGGGTGGAATATAATGGAGTGGAATATGGTGGGGTAGAATGGTTTGGATTGAAAGCCTTATGGAATTCTTTTATAATTTGTCTATCCGTCTTATAATAGCAGTGATAAAATGGAATGGCGTGAGGTAGGATGGGATGTTAGAGGATTGGATGGAATGGGATAGAGTGATGTGGAATAAGTTGGAATAGGATGAGGTAGTGTGGAATGGGATAGAATGAGTTGGGATAGGATATAATGAAGTGGGATCATTGGCTAGGGTACAATCCAATAGGGTAGATTGGATAAGATATGATGTGGAGGAATGGGCTTAGGATTGGCTGCAATATAATTGAGTGGAATAGGGTGGGGTAGAATGATCTGGATTGGAACTGTATGGAATGGTGTGGGGTACGGTATCGTGGTGTGATGTGGGGTAGACAGGAAACATTTTTAAGCCTCTTGGAAAAACCCAATAAAATAAATAATTTAAAAAAAAATCGTTTCATTAAAATCTTTGAACTCCCTTGAAATCCTTGGAGATTCAATCTAATTTTTTTAATCTTGTGACATGCCCTGAAATACCTTAAAGCCCTTAATATGTTTGAAATCACTAGGATTCCCTCGAGATTTTTGGAAATCGTAAAAAGCCATTAAAATAAGTAGAATATATTGGAAACCCCTTGAATATACATTAAATCGAACTTATTCATTAAAGTTCTCTAAAAAAAAAACCCCGTTCAAATCTCTAGAAATTTTTGAAGTCCCTTGAAATCGCTATAAATCCCTTGAAATTTTTTTTAAATTATTTTTTATTAATTAATTATTAATTTCCAAAGTTCTCTAGAAATCCCTTCAAATCTTTGGAAATCCTAGAACCTCTAAAATCCATGGGAGTCCTTCGAATCCTTTGGAATTCCTTAAAATCTCCTCATATGTTTAGAAATCTTGGAAATCATTTGAAACACCGTGACATTTTTTTTTAAATTTGACGAAACCGCTTAAAATCCGTCAAAATTCTGTGGAATCCGTTGAAATTCATTAAAATCCATTCATGTATTTGAAATGTTTTAAGTCTTGGAATTCTGAAAAACCTCAACAGACATGAATCAACATAATTTCGATGAAACAACGGTTGGGGGAAATAACGCAACAATATTCTTTTAAGTAGAGTCCAAAAGGAACTCACTTCCTATTTCCTCAATTCCCCAACTTCGCCTCTCCTTATTTTCTCTAGTTTCCACTACCTCAACTCATTATTTCTCCTCACTTCGCCTCTCATCATCTTCGCTTCATTTCCACTAACCCTCCCCTCCAGTTCCCCTTTTGTCATTTTTCGTACTTACCCTCTTGCCATTTCCCCTCACTTCCACAACCCCCTCCTACTTATCCTACTTCCCCACCCTTTTTGCCACCACTTCCCCAACCATCGTTTCTCCTACTTTCCCACCACTCATGTTCCCTACTTCTCCATTCCTGATTTCTTCCTACTTCAACTACCCCCTCCCATTATTTCCCCTCATTTTCCCACCCCTCATGTTCCCTTTATTTCCCCTCACCACTTTCCCAATTTTTTTCTACGCTTCATTTCCCCCACATTATTTCTTCTACCTTCGCTACTTCCCCGTTCCTTATTTCCCCTACTTCCCCATTCTTCTTCTCACTTACGCTACTTGGAACAAAGGACGACTGACGGATGAATGGGCACCTGACCGAAACTATAAGGGTTTCTGTCTGAAGCTATGAAACCATACAAATAAATATTAAGCTTAACATTAATCTTGAGGGAATTTGAAATTACCGTAATTTTATAATTTTGTAAATGTCAAATTTTAGGAATCTTCTGGTTTCCACAATTTGCACATTTGAAAGTGTATCGTAAAAATTATGTTAAAAATTGAAGAATCGTTGAAATAAGAAATACTTTCGTAATCACATCATTCGCGACGGGTCGTCAACTGAGCTCAATTAGGATAAACACTCCACGGAATCGTGGAGAAGAACTGCGACTACAGTCGCAGATATCGTTGGGCTTACCGCAGAGGACTTAGGTATCCCACTCGAATACTAGCAGAGCTAGCGATTGCCAGGAGAGCTACAGTCAAAGCTGGTGGATGCCTGTACTAGCCGAACTACCGCTGATCAGGGACGCCCCAGCCAGAGCTATTGCATGCCTGTCGCTCTAAAGGATTGGAGGTTAACTCGCCAGCCTAGCTGGCGGATGAGTGCCGTTCTGAGGTTCTGCACGGCCTTATAGGGTCTTGTCCCTACTTCCGATTTCCCGGTGGAGGTGGTGGTTACCGTAGTCGGTTCAGACAGCGGCTGTGATTGGTGGCGCTGGCCCACGTGGTTTGACGCTCTAAGCGGAGTGGGGATCGCTTACCGCGTTGAGTGCTGACTGACCGTACTGCCCGCGCGCTTGGTCCTGTTTTATTTCGATATTACTAACGAAACTGAAGATACACCCACATCTCATCCTCGATATAAGCTCCTGACTTCCTTTCTCTCCTTTCTCACACGAATATTGCGCTCTCGCCCTTGGCATAATCCACACATAGTTCCCATTAAACCTTGTCTCAACCTTGTCTCTCTTATTCACTCTTCCCCTGCTGTCTTCTCTCTCTCCATGCCGTTTTTCTTAACCAACTCATACACCTTCCTTCCTTCCTCATGCATCCTTCTCACTTCATCCATCTGCAGTCCATTCGTTCTAAAATACCTCTCTCTTTCAACCTCCATCTTCCCACCCCCTCTCCTGTTCTCCTTCTCCCACCAACACTCCCTAACCAGCTTCAAAGTTGATCCAAGAATAGAAGAGATGTGTTGATTCAAGACGAATTGATTGACCTATAATATTAATACATTTTATTCAAGAGTAAGGAAGCTATGGTAATGCATAATATTTAAAAATACGGTTTTTTATAGTAAAACTTTTTTCTTCGGCATAATTCAAAGTTGATGCAAGAATATAAAAGATCCCTTGGTTCGAAACGAATCGATTGACCTATAATATTAATACATTTTATTAAAGAGTAGGGAAGGTGTGGTAATTTATATATTTTTAAAATCGATTTTTATAGTAAAAGTTTTCTCATCCTCATAATTTAAAGTTGATGCGAGAATAGAAAAGTTGTGTCGATTCAAGACGAATCGATTGACCTATAACATTGATACATTTTATTGAAGAGTAAGGAAGCTATGGTGATGCATAATATTTGGAAGTACGGTTTTTTAGAGTAAATCTTTTTTCTTCGACATAATTCAAAGTTGATGCAAGAATATAAAAGATTCCGTGGTTTGAGATGAATCGATTGACCTACAATATTAATAAATTCTATTAAAGAGTAGGGAAGTTATTGCATTTTATATATTTTTAAATCGATTTTTATAGCAAAAATGTTCTCATTCTCATCATTTAAAGTTGATGCGAGAATGAAAAAGTTGTGTTGATGCAAGACGAATCGATTGACCTATAATACTAATACATTTTATTGAAGAGTAAGGATGCTATGGTAATGCATAATATTTGAAAGTACGGTTTTTTATAGTAAAATTTTATTCTTCAACATAATTCAAAGTTGATGCAAGAATATAAAAGATTCCGTGGTTCGAGACGAATCGATTGACCTACAATATTAATACATTTTATTAAAGAGTAGGGAAGTTATGGTAATTTATATATTTGTTAAATCGATTTTTATAGTAAAAATTTTCTCATTCTCATAATTTAAAGTTGATGCAAGAATAGAAAAGTTGTGTCGATTCAAGACGAATCGATTGACCTGTAACATTGATAAATTTTATTGAAGAGTAAGGAAGCTATGTTAATGCATAATATTTGAAAACACGGTTTTTTATAGTAAAACTTTTTTCATCGACATAATTCAAAGTTGACGCATGAATAGAAAAGACTTTTTGATCATGAATTTTCAAACAGAATAATACTGAAAATTTTTGTAAATAAATTATAAAGCTGGGAAAGGGATATGGTGCGACAGAACTTTTCCCTTCCCTTTACCAGCTCGAAAAATTATTATTTTGAATACAAAATTTCATTTTTCTGAGTTGCCCTTTTCATGTGGAAGCCTACATATATGGAATATTGACATTTTTTCTTTATAGTTTCACTTAAGTTGTAAATGTGGCACAATGTGCCAAAATCATGTGACTCAACCTATATAGATGTTTACAAATTTTTTCGTTCATTGCTTCAATAAAATCAAAAATGTTTCACAATCTACTTTTACTTGATGTTTTAAATCTTTGAATAAACAAAATATTCATCTCGTGACTTTGCAAACCAGGAAAAGAGCTTCATTGTTTAGAAGGCCGATTGACATAGAGACTAGTATGACGAAGTATTAAACATTTTTATGAATAGTCATCAGTTGGTTTCATTAACTTCAAGAAAATGAAGACCCTTATTGGTTCTATTTTTGTCATCGTGGCGATTTTTCCTCAACCTGGTGGTAAGTATATAATTATATATTTATAATAATAACGTTTTTCCAGGTATATATAAAATTCCCTGACCGAAGGAGCTTTAACAAAAGAGCATTCACAATCACCAAAATACAATTTTAGACGGTTTGACCCGTAATTTGGAAATATCTGTGCACAAAGGTCGGTGGAGGGCAAAGATTTTATTTTTTATCGAAAAATAGTTTTACGTTATCCCAGATAAAAAATCAAGCGAAAAGTGCGCTTATTATTAACAATTTTCATTAACTTGAAACTAATCATCTAATGTCTAATCATCTAATGTGTATCAAAGTATTAGTTTTTTTTATTTGAGTGGGAAATAAGTTTGAATACAAAATAAAAATATTGAATACCAATTTATTTTTTAGGTGTATTTGTTTATTTGTTTTCAAGGTCATATAAATATAATTTTCTCAGGTTTCTTGAGAAAATTCTAGACGATTTTTGAAAATTTCAGATATTTTGAAAATATATCTAAAAAATTTCTAATACAGTTTTTTATATTGAAAGATTTTACAAAATTTTAGGAAATCTTTAATTTAGCTTAAAAGATATTCAAAACTTGTGGAAGTTCGAAAGAAAATTAAAGACATTGTATGAATTTTCGAAAATTTCTCAGTTTTCAAATACTTCTAATCCCTTTAAAACTTCCAAAATTCCTAAACCTCTTTTAAAATGACACGAATTATTCCTAAAATTGCCTTAACTCTTCCAGATTATTTTTCGACAATTTTAGAAATCTTTTGAATTGTTTTAAAATCTTTTAAAGTACTCTGTTAAAGTTAGTTTTTCAAAATAGAAAATCACTTTAAATTTTTCCGGGAATCTTAAGAAAATATTTGTATTATTATCTTCAAACCTTCCAAGGTCCTTAAAAAGCTTCTGTACTTTTTTCGGAAATCTTAAAAAATCTACACTTTTGCAGTCTTTTGAAATCTTGCCAAATTTTAAATTATTTTTTAAATTGATTCAAATTTTTTGTAAATTTGAAAAAATTTCAAATCTAAAAAAAATTCTTTTAGATCTTCCAGATTTTTTCTTGGCGCTTTTGAAATGTTTGTAAATATTCATAAAATTAATGTTGCCAAATGAAAGATCATTTTTTAATTTCCTGGGAATCTTACAAAAAAAAATTAATTCTCTTGAAATCATTCAAAATTCTGAAAAAGACTTAATTTTTTATTCAAAATCTTCAAAAATCTACATTTTTTCAATTTTTTGAAATTTTTTCAACTTTTAAATTACTTCTCAAATTTTTTTAAAATTTGCAGACATTGTTTGAAACAATTCTAATTCTTCCTAAAATTTGTGTAATATCTTTTAAAACTGAAAGAAAATGCCTTAAAATCTTCCAGATTTTTTTCGACAATTTTAGAAATCTTCTGAAAAGTGTTAGAAGCTTTTTAAATTTTCTTCAAAAATTAATTTTTTCCCAATAAAAAATGCATTTGAAATTATCGCCGGAATCTTACAAATTTTTTTTTATTCTCTTAACATCTTTCAAAATTCTTAAAAAGCTTCTACATTTTTTATCCGAAATCCTCAAAAATCTACATTTTTTCAATTTTTTGAAATCTTTACAACTCTTAAATTCTTTCTCAAAATTGTTTTAAATTTGTACATATCTTTTCAAATGATTCTAATTCTTCCTAAAATATGTGAAAATTCTTTCAAAACTAAACAAATTGCCTTCAAATCTTCCAAATTTTTTTCGATGTTATTAAAAATGTTTAATGTATTGTTTAATCAAAAGAATCTGAAAGTTGAAAGTCTTCCAACAAATTTTCTAACAAAAAAAAATTTATCAATAGTTTAATGCAATACATTTTTCAAAATTCTGAAATATTCGATAA
Source organism: Andricus curvator (assembly GCA_932195095.1). Taxonomy (NCBI): domain Eukaryota; kingdom Metazoa; phylum Arthropoda; class Insecta; order Hymenoptera; family Cynipidae; genus Andricus; species Andricus curvator. The sequence continues at coordinate 226,014 of CAKNYM010049006.1, forward strand.
TTTAATTTTTACGCGGATTTATTTATAGCTCCAAATGTGCAGTTTTGTGATGCGAGTGCAGTGCAATAATTAATTTTATGATAAAATCATTGCTACGCGTGATTCAAAAATCATTTAGAATATTTCTGACTTCAATTAGTGTTGGCACGTGGGCGGCACAGCGGGACAAATGGTAGAAAAAAAGTACCCTTTCGATGACAATAGTATATTCCAGTAGCAAGCCGACTCCTCTGAATAGATATGACAACAAAGTTACTATTGTCATCGAAAGGGTACTTTTTTCTACCACTTGTCCCGCTGTGCCTCCCACGTGCCAACACTGATTAGTCAGAAATATTCAAAATGATATTTCTTGGGTAATAATGATTTTACCATAAACTTAATTATTGCACTGCACTCGCATCACAAAACTGCACATTTCTGGGAACAGGTGAAAGTCGACGCTTGAAAATCGAGGCCAAAACCCCCTGTTTTTTGGGATGTTTTCTACTCTTTGAGCTTTCAGATGCTTTTTATTAAACAATTCAGAGAATTTTTTCAGCGATTTGCAATCAAAAGAAGTGAGGGGTCTGGACTTTTTGCCCCGACTTCAGTTCGGGTATAGTGGCACCAATCAGAATTAGAGTACCGCCGTGTCTCAAGTCTCCCCTGAGGAACGCTATACTCTGTTCAGCGAGATAATACTCAACGTTGCGCAGTTTTTTCAGGAAAGGATTCCTTTAAAGTGGAAACTTTGGAATCAGTAAACCACGCCTGAACTCCACACTTTTATGACAGCCTGCGCAAACTGGATGAAAATTCGTCTTTTCTGTTGAGTATTCATTCGCTGAACAGAGTATAGACAGAATGAATGAGTGAATGAAGTCTATAGATTATTATAGATAATTGAACAGTTGAAACAATAATTAATTTACTACTTATAATTTCTCTTTGCAGAATCACTGTTTAAACGTTTTATGACTTGCTGCGGAATGTTTCCTGACATTGATATTCCAAGTCAACTTTACGAGCCTGAGAAAAATTCACGTCGCTTAGGCCTAATTTTGGACGGCTCGCACCTTGTGGGACTAGATAACAAGCACGAATTTGTCCTCGGATTAGTCGTGCCAGAAGAAGGGCCTACTTTGAAACCATTCGTCCTAGACAACGAGAATCGCAAAATAATTAAATTGCGCCTAAAAAATAATGATCACATCTCCGGGGTTGTACTAGTAGAGGTGGGGGAGGAACATCCGTACCACGAACGCATTTCGTACACAAACATTCGTAATGGCAAATTTTATGACAACAGGCAAAAATCAGGTGCCAATAGTGGGCACTCAAGTCCCAATAGTGGTTAGTCGAGTCCCAGAAATCCTAAGTATATCCGATAGACTTGTTTTGCCAGACGTCTCGAGAACGTCCTAGGGACCATTTCACTAGATGAAAATTTCGAAAGGATGTCTTAAAAACAAGTCACAGGACATATAGGTATATTTTAAGGACTTCTTTAAGATGTTCCGGATTAGGGTAGCTTGGATTGTTTTGGTTGTCTTTTTTTTTAATTAATATGTACTTTAGTAATAAATTTAATACTATTCGTTTAATAAATAAACAGTTTTACATCGAGGATGGGAGTTGACACTCGATTATATGGAATGTCTACATCCAAACTCGAATTTCGGTGAGTGGGTGTGCTCGGGAAAGGTTTCCTGCAGTTTTCCTCTCCCTTGCGAAAATTGCAAGCAAATGCGAGCACATCTAATAAAAATCCGTCTACAGACGGTAGGGGATAGTTAGTAAGGTTATGTTTTCTAGATGTATATGTCTAAAAGATACATGTGTGTGATAAAATAACAGAAAAATAAAATTTGTAGTTCATCATTTTGAATTCTTTTATAATTTTCTTATCCGTTCTAATAGCAGAGATGAAATTAATGGTGTGAGGGAGGATGGGATGTGATGGGAGAGGATTAGATGGAATGAGATGGAGTCAGGTAGAATGGGATGGGATAGGATGAGGTAGTGTGAAATGGAATAGAATGAGTTGGGGTAGGATATAATGCAGTGGCATTATTGGCTAGGGTACGGTCCCGTGGGGTAGATTGGATGACATATGATGTGGAGGAATGGGCTTAGGATTGGGTGGAATATAATGGAATGGAAAAGGGTGGGGTAGAATGGTTTGGATTGAAACTGTATGGAATGGTGTGGGGTGCGGTGTCGTAGTGTCAGGGAAACTACAGTCAAAGCTGGTGGATGCCTATCGCTCTAAAGGATTGGAGGTTAACTCGCCAGACTAGCCAGGCCGTGGTCACTAATATAGGCAACTGCGACTGCACATATTCTGGTCCTGTTTTGCGGGCTCGTTAGATGGCTCTGTAGGTCTTCCCCCGCTAGACGTCGCTGAGGGGTCCACGTTTCATCTATCTCTCTTACTGCTTCGTTGTCTACCGAACGTCAACACATGTCCGAATTTACAGAACCTAGCCTGTAAAGAAGTGTTTGAGAGCCGGTATATAATTTGTTGTCATAATTTTCAACCTGATGATTATCGTTGCAGTACGCAGCAACAAAAACTAAGAGAGGGAGCAGTATTATCTACGAACTTTCATTCATAAAAATGATTACACATTTTAAATAAAAACTGCTCTCAAACATACTTCTATTATCTTGGCTTTTTCCTTAAAACGCGTTTTTATGGAAAAATCAATAGAAAAACAAACAGAAATACATAAATGATTATTCCAGTAATTATTTATGTATTTCTATTTGTTTTTCTAGTGATTTTTTCATTTTATTAAGTTTTTTAATTAGGCTATCTACCAATCATCTGGATATAACCTCAACCATCTATTATCTTATCTTGAAAACCTGCGGGCTCGTTTGATGGCGCCACGGTCGAATATACGCGAGCACTCCTAAAGCATTGAGTTACCACGGCCCGAGAGTAGCTGACGGATGAGTGCCGTTCTGAGGTCCTGCACGGCCTTATAGGGTCTTGTCCCTACTCCCGATTGCCCGGTGGAGGTGGTGGTTACCGTAGTGGGGTCAGACAGCGGCTGTGATTGGTGGTGCTGGCCCACGTGGTTTGACGCTCCAAGCGGAGGGGGGATCGCTTACAGCGTTGAGTACTGACTGACCGTACTGCCCGCGCGCTTGGCCCTGTTTAATTTCGATATTACTAACGAGTGAAGTTATTAAAATTCTCTTAAGGCCATGTTATACATGAGTCGCGTGACCTAAATTATCGATACTTTTTTTTGCAACAACTCACGTCCGCACCAAATGAGATATCGAGTTGAAATTTTGGGGAAAGCCTCAGAAAACAATAATCTATGTTTGTATACAACATTTGGCTCGAAATTTAGAAAAAAAATTTGTTGAAGAAAATAAAACCGTAGCAATATCTGCGTTTGTATACAACATTTGGCTCGAAATGTTGAAGAAAAAAATGTAATAAATAAAGAAATTCACAACAGCGGATATTCTTCCTTACCGACCGAGAAGAAACTTCCGCATTGTGCCAGTCGATATTTGTTATTCCAATAATAACTTTTTTTTCTTCTCCAACTCTATGCTTTACCAAACACTGTCCTTTTATATTTATTAATATTTTCCCAAATTTTTTCCGCTTTATTTTAACTTTTATTTTTAAATATGGGACAAAAAATATCGATCTCAGGACTGGCTGGGTCACGTGACTAATGTATAACATGGCCTTAAGGCTAAATGGCATATTGCAAATTACAAATAGAAAAATCAGGTTTCGATCATTTTTATTCACGAACAATTAAAATTATTGATATTTGAATTTAGTCAACAATAATATTTTCAGTTGAACTGAAATTATAAGTTTTATAAACAATTATTATGCTTAAAGTCTGAAATAAGTAAGCATCAATATTTTCATTCCTACTGAAATTATAACATTTAGGTACAATATTATTACAATCTGAGTTCATTCAACAATAAAATTTTGATTTAAATGACAATTATATCGAAAGGGTTAATTATTTATGGAAACTTTCACCTCAAATAACAAATGGTGAACTGGAACAAATAATTAGGAAGAACAATTCAAATAAGTATTTAAAGCACGTTAGGATGGAAATAATATTATAATGAAGAAAATTTCTCTTAAGACTATTCTTTTTGATATTATGAACAAATTTGATAAGCAAATGCATTATTCAGGCATTTTTCGACAGAAAAATTCTTTTTTTTTCAATGCCAGTTTTTTAATTAGGAACTTCATGATAATTTCAGCAAAATTCATAATTTATTGATAAATTTTGTGATTGTTTCGAATGAATATAATAAACAAATGCATTATTCGGGCATTTGTCGACGGAAAATTTTTTTTTTTTACTGCCAGTAATTTCAATTGGGAACTTCATAATAATTTCAGCAACATTCATAATTTGTTGATTAATTTTTATGTTTTTTTTTTTATAAATTTAGTTAAAACATGCAGTATTTGGGCATTTGTCGATGGAAAAATTCGTTTTTTTTTCAATGTCACTCCTTTTAATTGAGAAATCCATGATAATTTCATCAACATGCATAGTGTGAGAGAAAAGGGTAATTCTGCTCGATATTGAAAATTCAGCCTTATTAAAAGAATGAATGTAATAATAAACTAAAAAAAATGCCCGAATAATGCATTTTTTGAATAAATTTGTTTAAGGTAGGAATACAATTATTATTTAAATTATCGTAAAGTTCCCAATTAAAATAACAATAAAAATATTTTTCCATCATTATTCAATCAAATAAAAAATGTTTCACAATCTTTTACTTGAGTTTTAAATCTTTAAATAAACAAAGTAATCACCTCGTGACTTTTCAAACCAGGAAAAGAGCTTCATTGTTTAGAACAACTATATAATTATATATTTATAATAACTTTTTTTTTTAATTGAGTTAACGTCGAAAATTATCTACACGGCACGTCAAATTTCCGACTTTCAGAAGAGGAAATATCACCGGAGCTTTATTTAAGTTTAAGAGTTTTTCGAAGTTTCTACCTCGGCTTGAGCTATTATAACAACTTTTTGAATTTTTTTGGAAAATCGAAAATTCAAATTTTGATCGCACGAAAAATAATGAAGAATCAAAAATTCCATTTTGCGGTCAAACTATGCTAGATACGACAAAAGGTGAATCGACAAAAATTGTGCACCCGAAAAAGATTTACAAACTTATTATTAATCACTTTTTGATAGGACGCGTAGTTTTTGTTTTATTTGTAAACATTAACATTAAAAATATTCAAAAATTAAATTTTTGGACAAACGACACAAGAGACGAAAAAAATGAATGAACAAAAGTTGTTCAACCGAAAGAGATCTAAAAATTTGTTATAAAATTTTGTTATGAGAATACATTAGAAATAAAAAAATTAACTTTCTGGAAAAACGACGCAAGTTACAATAACTTTTTATTTAACAACATTTTCGCCTAAATTGATAAAATCTTCAACTGGAATTGATGAATTTTGAACCAAAAAGATGAATTTTTAGCAACAGAGTGCTTCCTTTAACTAAGTAGTTTTATTTTCTTCGATATTATATCGATTTATTTTTTTCGATATTTTTAGAAATCTTCTGAAATGTTTTAGAATCTTTTTAAATTTTCTTCAAAAATTATTTTTTTCCTAATAAAAAAATCATTTGAAATTATTACAGGAATCTTAGAATTTTTTTTATTCTCTTCAAATCTTTCAAAATTCTTAGAAGACTTCTAAATTTTTCATTCGAAATCATCAACAATCTAAATTTTTTAATTTTTTTAATCTTTTCAACTTTTAAATTAATTCTCAAATTTTTCAAAAATTTGTACATATCTTTTAAAATGATTCTAATTCTTCCTCAAATGTTAAATGAATTGTTTAATCAAAAGAATCTTGAAGCTTAAAGTCTTCCGAATTCGACAATATAATCTCTTTTATCCTACAAAATTTTTGTCTGTAATTTAATGCAATACATTTTTCAGAATTCTGAAATATTCGATAATTTATTTTTTACGAGAATTTATTTACAGCTCCAAATGTGCAGTTTTGTGATGCGAGTGCAGTGAAATAATTAATTTTATGATAAAATCAGTGTTACGCTTGATTTAAAAATCATTTAGAATATTTCTGACTTCAATCAGTATTGGCACGTGGGCGGCACAGCGGGACAAATGGTAGAAAAAAAGTACCCTTTCGATGACAATAGTAACTCCAGGAGCAAACGGACTCCCCTGAGTAGATGTGACAACAAAGTTACTGTTGTTATCCAAAAGATACATGTGAGTAGTAAAATAACAAAAAATAGAAGTTGTAGTTCATCATTTTGAATTCTCTTATAATTGTCCTATTCGTTCTAATAGCAGAGATGAAATGGAATGGAGTAAGGTAGGATAGGATGTGATGGGATTGGATGTAATGGGATATATTGGGTTGGAATGAGGTGGGATAGGATGAGGTAGTGTGGAATAGGCTAGAATGGGTTAGGATGGCGTAGAATGGGATGGGATATGATGGGGCTAGAGTGGAATGGGATAAAATGAGTTGGGATAGGAGAGTGAGATAGAGTGGAATAGGGTGGGGTAGAATGGGTAGAAATGAAACTGCATGGAATATTTTTGAGTAAAATATTTGAACTCCCTTGAAGCATTGTTACTTCCGTAGCGTGGTCATTCTTGTTTGAAGGAGTAAGCAGAAAAAAAATAACTTCCTTAATAAAAAGGTGATCAGTACGATCTCGTGGGTGATGCCTTCTATCTCAATGGGGATAGAATGGAGAACTATTTCATCTTCGCATTTATCAGTGAAATGGCGATCCTACTTCTCAGGATCCCCGTGTTTCCTACTTACAACTATCAAAAGAATAAAGACAAGAATGAGCACTCCTAATGAGCGGAATAAAACAAACAAAAGAAAATAAATTCACTTTGGTGCCGAAATCTGCGACGCGAAAATTAGCGATTAATGTAGCAAAACGACTAGAATCTCAACCTACTGGAAACGATCATCACTTACAAAATTTCGATAGGGGAAATTCCCATTTTGGACTCGAAATAGAAAGTTAATTTCCCATTTTCTGCCGAGCTGAATTTTTAACAAAACTCCTCGCGATTTTCGTGAGTTTGACGAAAATATACTTCGGATACTTAGGTTCGGGATACGTGGGGTTGGGTTTTGAGGGCTTGAGGTTTGTGGGGTTGGGTTTTGTGGGCTTGGAGTTTGTGAGGTTGGGAATTGTGAACTTAGGTTTTGTGGGATAGGGTTTTGTAGGCTTGGGATTTTGTGGAATTATGTTTTGTGGAATTGGGTTTTGTAGGCTTAGGATTTGTGGGCTTGGGATATTTAGTGTTGGGATATGTGGGGTTGGATTTTATGTGCTTGGTATTCGTGGGCTTGGGATATGTGGGGTTGGGTTTTGTGGCCTTGGAGTTTGTGGGCTTGAGATATGTGAGCTTGGGAATTGTGAAAATAGGTTTTGTGGGATAGGGTTTTGGGGCTTGGGATTTTGTGGAATTATGTTTTTTAGGCTTGGGATTTGTTGGCTTGGGATTTGTGGGCTCGGGATTGTCACGTCCCGAGCAATAGGCGAGGCTAGTATGGAAAATAGGAAAAGAGAGAGACCAGTGTGCTGATTATGTCAGGCTGGTAAGACCTGACCAATTATTTGTTTGTGGGTTTGTGTATCACTTATCAGCCCTACGCGTACTGTGTCAGAGTACAGTGTTTAAAATGAGTAAGAGATGGTTGCTTGAATAATTGTTTTATTATAAGGAGTAAGAACAGATTTAAAAAATACATGAAACAAACTTACATATACCTTTCGATGCTTGAAAGGGCGAGAGTGAGTTGCGTTGTCGGTTGGATCTCCGTGTTTATTGTAAAACACCGACGGAGTTTTATAGGATGATAAATTGAATAAACTCGGAAGTAATTCAATAGTGAAAAGGTGCACGAACACTTTTCAATAGTGGTAGTGCGATACAGGGTTCTATGACAATCACCCAATCCACACTTGAGTTCTTTTCGCGAACGTTTAACACCGCGGACTTTATTCGTAAAAGACTCACTTTACGACGACCGAAAGTCTCAGCCGAAGGGACTTAGTTCAAGCCTCGAACACGCTCACTATTTTGAATTGAACTTGAAAGTGCACGACTTAATCAGAGTGTTTCTTCGGTCACAATGAGGTAGAAGCCGTAACTTTGTCGAAGTTATTCGCTAATCGTAGATCGAAGTGAACAGTGCAACTGCCGAGAACGTAAGACAATTGACAGGGGTTGAGCTGGGGTTTATATACACCTTGGACTTCGCAGAAGTCACGTACTGCGACAAAAGTGGGTAAAGTCACGTACTGCAACAAAACTGGGTAAAGTCACGTGCGGTGACAAAATTAGGTAGAGTCACGTATTTCTATAAATGTAGTTTTAAATCATTATTTACCAAAGAGTTTTAGGTTACTCGAGTTAAGAATATCTATTTCCTTTCTACCAAGACTTCCGGTGATCGGTTGTGTGTTTTCTAGATCAGCGAGAAGTTATTTGATACGCGCAACTTTCCTTATTGAATGTTGGGCGATTTGTGCGGATGACTCATGCTATCGTCAGCAACCGTGGACAGCGATCGCGCATCTGAACTCTCGACCTTTCAGCCCTTACGAAAATATATGACAGGAAAAAAATGACAGGCCTGTCATTTTTTTCCTGTCATTTATTCCCTGTAGTTTTTTCGCGACCACAGGAAAACGACAGGGAAAATGACAGGCAAAACGACAGCCGAAAATTACTGGCCCTAATTGGCCATAATTTATAATAATATAGTCTGAACATTATAAAGTATCGACGACTTGCAGATTTATTAGTGAACTATTTGAACTTTCCTGTAAAGCTTAAAAAATCATTAGAAAAAGAAAACTATTATGGGAATTTTCATGATGAAACACCTTTTTATAACCTGTGTCCAACTCCGAATTCTCTTCCAACACATCAATTGTGGAATTTGTACGATTTGCCATTTTAAAGCTTTCTTATCCTTCCAAAGCGCTAAACTTGAGTACCACGGGCAATAATTTCAGACTGTTTTCAACTTTCTTTATTTCCTTAACAAGTTCACTCCGTGCTCCCAACTCCATGATCCAACAAAGTATGGTCTCGCCACGCGCAATTTACAGACCCTTTGATTGGTTCACTTTTTTTAGATGCGCGTGGCCAGACCATTCTTTGTTGGATCATGGAATTGGGAGCACGGAGTGAACTTGTTAAGGAAATGAAGAAAGTTGAAAACAGTCCGAAATTATTGCCCGTGGTACTCAAGTTTAGCGCTTTGGAAGGATAAGAAGGCTTTAAAATGGCAAATCGAACACATTCCACAATCGATGTGTTGGAAGAGAATGCGGAATTAGACACAGGCTACAAAAATGTGTTTCATCATGAAAATTCCCATAATAGTTTTCTTTTTCTAATGATTTTTTAAGCTTTACAGGAAAGTTCAAATAGTTCACTAATAAATCTGCAAGTCGTCGATACTTTATAATGTTCAGACTATATTATTATAAATTATGGCCAATTAGGGCCAGTAATTTTCGGCTGTCTTTTTGCCTGTCATTTTCCCTGTCGTTTTCCTGTGGTCGCGAAAAAACTACAGGGAATAAATGTCAGGAAAAAAATGACAGGCCTGTCATTTTTTTCTTGTCACATATTTTCGTAAGGGAGGAGTTTGGATTCTATACGTTAGCTTAGCTATAGGCGATATCTCTAGTCAGACACTTTTGGTCACAATCTTGTCTGACTATGCGCATGTTTCTCCACTAGGTGGTTTATACTTTAAAAATAAACAGTAGTATGCCATCATGTCGATAAATTATTACTTCGATTTAGACATACGCGTGTATTAATGTGCCATATGATTAGTTTTGACTTTGTTATTGCTTATGTTATGGATTATTAGGAACATGCATACATTCGTATGTTATTAAATATACTTAATTATGTTATAGCGGTAGAGTCTGTAATTACAATCTCTCATTAACCGAACGCATGCTAAGTTATCGGCATTCTCTGAGTTATCCCTTCATGGTAATACTTCAAGTATCTTGTGGTTTCTATCTTACCGACCGTAGTGCAGTTACCATACTTAGGTTGAAAACTTCAAAAGCTCATAATCAAGTAAAGCATTGAGGATTTTACTCGAACCTTCTTATAAGTACCAAGAACAAACAAATTTATCAACGCGGTACTCAAAATTCATCATAATAAAAATATGCGAAAGTTTTTACGTCGCCTTGAAAATTTTCAAATTTGTGGGTTAGCCGGGTTTGAATTCCAACCCTTCAATTAGAAATTCACAATATTTTTCCTTTATTGCTTCAATCCAGTTAAAAATGTTTCACAATCTTTTACTTGATGTTTTACATTTTTAAATAAACGAAATATTTACCTCATGACCTTACAAACTAGGAAAAGAGCTTCATTGTTTAGAATGCCGATTGAGATAGCGACTAGTATGTAATGTGAAACATTTTTATGAATAATCATCAGTTGGTTTCATTTACTTCAAGAAAATGAAGACCCTAATTAGTTCTCTATTTTTCGTTGTCACCATTTTTCCTCAACCTGGTGGTGAGTATAATTATATATTTATAATAATAAAGCTTATATTAAAAATGAAACTTGAAGGATCACATCCTCTAAATTTAAGATTTTTGCCACAATTTTCATAGGGCATGTCACAAGTTAAAGTCGAGGTACAAAATTCGAAAATTCTTGAAATTAAAAAACAACTTCTCACGCTTGCTAACCGTTTTTTTAATGTCTCTTTATCAGTGATTTTCAGTCCGAAAAATAAAAATGATCGACATTTGAAATTCCCGGCATTAGTAAATTTCCGAATTTCTGAAAATAGTAAATTGCCGCATTTCCGAAAAAATAACCAAATTTTCCAAGGAACAATTTTTCTCTCTCGATTTTATACTTTATTTTGTTTCTTAGAAAAACTGAAAGTTTCGATTTTTGGAAAGTAACAATCGATTTTTTTCAAAAACGGCCCAGGAAAAGATTATTTATCTGGGATGTCTTACAACTATTTTCGATAAAAAATAAAATTACTATTTTGTAACGATTTTATAAAAATCGCTAAGCAAAACATAGTGAAATTAAAAAATAGAAAGAAAAATATGTCGCCTCGTTTTCGAGTAAAACTGGAAATTTTGATTCTTGTAAGTAAAAATTGAATTCTTTCAAAAACGGTCCAAGCAAAGCTTTAATTTTTTATCAAAAATAGTTGTCAGTCATCCCAGATAACTAAGTGAAGAAAAATATTCTTGTTGTTCACACTTTTGGGTTGAACTCATTAAAAAAACAGCAATTTCATGTTTTTCTTGAAAACAAAGCGAGATGAAAAAAACTCTAGAAAGAAAAATTTTTCCTTGGAAATTTTTTTTTCTGATTTTTTGGTTTTAAGAGGTAAAAATTGGATTTTTCACAATTTTAAACCCATGAGAGAAAAAATTACAACACACAAAGTTTCATTTTAAAAAACTGTATGATAGTTTTTTCTTTTTAAAAAATTTCGACGTGTTTATTATTAAATATTTTCATTAACTTAAGAAGATTATTTGATTTTTTTTTTATTTTTATTAGAAAAGAAGTGAAATCTCACTCAAAAACATTTACGATGCAGAAAATGACACCAAGTAAAAATTTATCAGTAAATCTTGACATAGTTCGCTAAATCAAAATTTTCAAGTGTATTGTATAAATTGAAAAAGGCTTCGTCACCTCTATAAAAAATCTTTGTTTAAACTATGAGAATGTGTTGATATTTGTTATATGACATCGTTTTTTCTATAACATATATATTACTACAAAAAAGAGAAAATCCTTGTGGAGAAGTCTCTTGTCATTCTATGAAAATAATTTGAAATAAAAACATTTTTTTTTAATCAATATTGTCTTCATTTAATAATAATTTTTTCACGAACAGCAAATGGTATCTTGCGATTTTTTCAGAAATAATTTATAAAATGATTAAACTATATTTGAAAAAAATCTGTTAGAAAATTAAAATTAATGTGAGGAACAATTTTGAATACAAAATAAAAATATCGAATAACAGAATTTCAGGGAAACTTTAGTTCAGCTTAAAAGATATTCAAAACTTGTGGAAGTTCGAAAGAAAATTAAAAATATTTTATGAATTTTCGAAAATCTTTGAAAGTTTTTAAATACTTTTAATCTCTTCAAAACTTTTAAAATTCCTCAATATTTTTTAAACTGACTCGAATTATTCCAAAAATTGCCTTAACACTTCCAGGTTAGTTTTTGAAAGTTTTGGAAATCTTTTGAATGGTCTTTATCTTTTAAAATATTTTGTTCAAATTAGTTTTTCAAAATAAGAAATCACTTTAAATTTTCCCAAACATCTTACGAAAATATTTATATTATTATTTTAAAACCTTCTGAACATTTTTTCAGTTTTTTTTAATCTTTTCAATTTTTAAATTGAAATGTTTTTAAATATTCTCATAAAATTAATGTTACCAAATAAAAAATCATTTTTAATTTTCCTAGGATTCTTGAACAAAAATGTAATTCTTTTGAAATCTTTCGAAATTCTCAAATAGATTCTCAATTTTTTGTTCGAAATCTTCAAATATCTACATTGTTTTCAATTTTTTGAAATCTTTTCAACCCTTAAATTATTTCTCAAATTTTCTAAAAATTTGTACATATGTTTTGAAATGATTCTAATTCATCCAAAAATTGTGAAATACCCATCAACACTGAAAAAAATGCCTTCAGATCTTCCAGATATGATCAGTTTTGTCCAAAAAAAATTTGTATCTATAGGTTAATGCAATACATTTGTCAAAATTCCGAAATATTCGATAATTTACTTTTTACGGGGATTTATTTACAGCTCAAAATGTGCAGTTTTGTGATGCGAGTGCAGTGCAATAATTAATTTTATGATAAAATCATTGTTACGCATGGTTAAAAAATGTGAAGAAAATTGAGGATCGCTATACTCTGTTCAGCGAGCAAAAACTCAACGTTGTGTAAATTTCGAAGGAAAGGATTCCTTTAAAGTGGAAACTTGAAAATCAGTAAACCACGCCAGTGAGGCCAATGTTGGCGCCTTTTGCTACTGCGCCTGCGTTCGGGCCGCGCCCTGGTTGGCCGCAGTTGGCGCGCAATTCAAAATTGGAATTAAAAACAATTCTTGTTACTTAAATAAATAATTATTGAAAAATGCACAATAATGTATATAAGTTGTACAACTTCTGATTTGAGAAAAGACAAACATTTATAACACATACATTTTTAAATAACAGTTTATTTTCTGTGACTTCCAAGGAATAACTTATATTTCACAAAACATTTAATTTCAGATGTCTAAAATCAGAATTTGTACAATTTATATACATTCTTGTGCATTTTTCAATAATTATTTATTTAAATTACAAGAATTGATTTTAATTCCAATTTTGAATTGCGCGCCAACTGCGGCCAACCAGTGCGCGGCCCGAACGCAAGCGCAGTAGCAAAAGGCGTCAACATTGGCATCACTGAACCACGCCTGAACTCCACACTTTTATGGCAGCCTGTGCAGACTGGACGAAAATTCGTCTCCTCCGTTGAGTATTTATCTCTCTCTGAACAGAGTATGGACCGAATGAATAAATGAATAAAGTCATAGATTTAATAAAGACTTGATTGACCAATCAAGTTCGACCAGTATCCACCATGGGGCGCTCTGGCCAATCTCAGAGATCGTAGAAAATACGTATATATAAGAACGAAGTGTCTAAACTCACGCGAAATAAAAATGGCCGAAAACTGGCGACGGTCTGTGATTGGTGGAAAGACAACCCCTTTTCCAGCTCGTCCAATAAAACTTGCAATTTGGCTCCCCAACCTCACTGCGCAAGCGTCGCAACAGCAGCCTCATTGGATTTTGATCGCGCGCTCATTTAAAATGATTAAATATGCAAATCAATTTTTCACAATATATAATAATCGTAAAATACAAAAAAATATTATGAATGATTAAAAATTTACATTGGTGAAAAAAGGTATTCCTTATTTTGAATTTAAAATCAATAATTTGTTTGTAAAGAGTACAATCAAATAATTATTTCACCTTGCACTCTAGAAGACTATTTTGTGATCTGAAAATGAATTGTTAAAAAATTGATTTACACACGTAGTAGTTTCAAAAAAGCGCACCATTTACCGCCAATGAGAGTGCCGATGCGACGCATGCGCAGTGCAGTTGGAGAGTCAAATTGGGAGCAGTGGTAGGTATAGCCGCAGCCATGTAAGAACAACATAATCTGAAACTTCAGTTTAAGGCCGGCCCTGAATAAGTGAACTGCAATGTTCACGGAACGTGGGCAAGATTCGTAATTTCGCACACGATTGAAACCCAAAAAAGCTTTAAATTTAGTATGATGAATCATCGTGATAGCATTAAATCTATTACTAAAGTCATAGATAATTAAACAGTTCAAACAATAAAATTAATTTACTACTTATAATTTCTCTTTGCAGAATCATTTCTTAAAAGTCTTACAACTTGCTGCGGGATGTTGCCTGTCATTGAAATTCCAAGTCAATGTTACGAACCTGAGGAACGTTCACTTCGCATAGCCCAAGTGGTGGATGACAAGGAGACAGTGGGATTAGATGACAAGCACGAATTCGTCATCGGATTAGTCGTGCCAGAACGACAAGGACCTACTTTGAAACCATTCGTCCATAGCTACGAGAATCGCGGAAAACTTAAATTACGCATAGCAGATGATGATCACATCTCCGAGGTTGTAGAATTATTGCCGGGGGAGAAATATCCGTACTACAAACGCATTTCGTTCAGACATATTCGTACTGCCCAATTTTACGACAACAGGCCGAGATTAGGTGCCAATAGTGGCCACTTGAGTCCTAACAGTGAGCACTTGAGTTCCAATAGTGGGGGCGTAAGTCCCAATAGTGGGCACTTGAGTCCCAACAGTGGGCACTTAAGTAACAACAGTGGGCGCTCAAGTCCCAATAGTGGTTTATCAAGTCTCAGTAGTGGGCACTCAAGTTTCAATAGTGGTTTTTCAAGTCCCAGAAGTCCTAAGTATACCCAATAGACTTGTACTGGCAGTCGTCTTCAGGACATCCTGGGGACCTTTTAAGGCTGTTGGAACGGGGTGCACAGAAATGGCGAAATCTATGAAGCACTCAAAACATACCCTACTCTCGCTTTAGAGAAGACTAATAGTACTTGCATTCGCAGAATTTAAAACGCCCTCAGAAAGGCACACTCAGAAACCTCATGAACATTTGCTATCACCAGAAAGAAAATTATTATTTGGATATCTTGCAGGAGAAATATAAATTCCCCCAACTTTCGACTCGATGCCTCATTTCGTGTGTACAATTTTCTCTCTATTAATAGCAAATTTTTGTGAGATTTCTGAGTGTGCCTTTCTGAGGGCGTCTTAAATTCTAGGAATGGGAGTAATATTAGTATTCTATAAATCGAGAATAGGGTGTACAATAAATAATTTTTGTTTAAATTGCAAAATTATTATCGGTTATTATTAGCTAGTTCACAGCGGCATCCTTTTATCACTTGCCACACTTTTCACATCCCGAGACCAAGTTTATTATTCTAAGGAGAAATTTATTTTTCATTCAAATTTTAGTGATGCTGTTGCATTCTCTAATCATTCGGAGATGTCAATAAACAAATAAAAATAAGAAAATCAGAAATTGCATTTTTCATTCTAATTTAAAATTCCCGCCAAGACAGATGCCACTTTTACCAACAGTGCATTTTCGTAGTGCGATCAAGTACGGTTGAGCTATCATTGCCATCAGCTGTCAAAACCGTATCATCGTTGGACGTTGGTAATTTTGAGTGCTTCATAGATTTCGCCATTTTTGTGCCCCCCGTTCCAACAGCCTTAACGGAATAAATTTTATAAATAAACAAAGTGAAAAAATACAGCCTTCTTACATACTAAATGTAACTCTGATTATCAACAATTAAATTAGTAAAAATTCAAATATTCAAAATGAGGGATCTAACATGGCGGACAACAAATTAATAAATAAGTTCCGTGGCTTTAAAATGGATTTTCAGGGGTTTTTGGGTCGTTGATTACGAATTTGAAGTCAAAATTTAAAATGACGGATCCAATATGGCGCACAAAAAATTTAAAAATTGGTCCCGTGGCTTGAAAATGGGTCCACAAGGGTCTTTTGGGAGACTGATTACGAATCTGAAACAAACATCCAAAATGACGGATCCAATATGACGGACAAAACAAATTTAATGAGTCTTCTATCCGCCATTTTGAATTTTGGAGTTTTTATTTCAGATTCGTAATCAGCGCCCAAAAAACACCAGAGAACCCATTTTGATGGCACTGGGCCGATTTTTTTATTTCTTGGCCGCCATATTGTATCCGTCATTTGGAATTTTGACTCCAGATTTGTAATCCGCCATTTTGAATTTTATTCATATTCGTAATTAGCGGCCCAAAGAAACACCTAAGGACCGATTTTGATGGCATTGGACAGATTTTTTAATTTCTTGGCCGCCAACTTGAATCCGCCATTTTAAAATTTGTGGAGTTTTGAAGTCACGGGACCAATTTCTTTAATTTTTTGTCCGCCATATTGGATCCAATTCGTATGTGAGGAAAAATGTATGCTTCAAAGGGTTAAAGACAAGTCATAGGACATAGATATATATTTTAAGGCCTTAATTATTTAAGATGTCCTGGATGGGGGTAGCTCTGATTGTTTTAGTTTTTTTTTTTAATAAAATTATTATGTACTTTAGTGAAATTTAATATTATTCTTTTAATAAATGAACAATTATATATATATTGAGAATGGGAGTGGACACTCGATGATATGGAATGCCTACATCCAGACTCTAATTTCGGCAAGCGGGTGTGCTCGGAAAAGGTTTTCTGCAGTTTTCCTATCCCTTGCCAAAATTACAAGCAAATGCGAGCACTTCTAATAAAAATCCGTCCACAGACGCTAGGGTATATAGTCAATAAGGTTATGTTTTCTAAATGTATATGTCTCAAGATACATGTGAGTAATAAAATAACAAAAAATAAAATTTGTAGTTGATCATTTTCAATTCTTTTATATAGTTTTTCTATCCGTTCTAATAGCAGAGATGACATGGGATGGAGTGAGGTGGTATAGGATGGGATGTGATAGGATGAGGTAGTGTGGAATGGGATAGAATAGGTTGATATGGCGTAGAGTGAGATGGGGTATGACGGGGTGGAGTGGGGTAGGATGAGTTGGGGTAGGAAATAATGGAGTGGGATTCGCTAGCGTACTGAACAGTTTGGTAAATTAGATGGGATATGATGTGGGGGGATAGGTTGGGGCAGGGTAGAATGGGATATAATAAAGTGGAATAGGGTGGGGAAAATGGCTTAGGATGAAACTGTATGGAATGGTGTGGGGTACGGTAGGGTAGCGTGAAATTGGGTGGGATATTATACAGTAGAATAGGGTGGGGTTGAATGAAAATGTATGGAATGATGTGAGGTATGATAAGGTAGTGTGAAATGGGGTAGGGTGGTGTGGAGAGATGGGGAAGAATCGGTTGGAATGAAACTGTATGGAATTGTGTGGGGTACGGTAGTGTAGCGTGAGATGGGGAGTGATATTATAATGTGGAATAGGGTGGTGTAAAATGAAACTGTATGGAATGATGTGAGGTATGATAGGTTAGTGTGAAATGGGGTAGGGTGATGTGGGGAGATGGGGTAGAATCGGTTGGAATGAAACTGCATGGAATGGTATGGGGTACTGTAGGCTAGTGTGGTGCGGAATGGGGTAGGGTGAGATTGAGTGGGATATAACAAAGTGGGATAGGACGGGGTAGAATGAAACTGTATGGAATGGTGCAGGGTACGGTAGGGTAGTGTGGAATGGGGTGGGCTATAATAAAATGGAATATAGTGGGGTAGAATCGGTTGGGATGAAACTGTATGAAATGGTGTGGGGTACGGTAGGTTTATGTGGTATGGGATGAGGTGGGATATAATAATGTGGAATAGGGTGGGGTAGAATGAAACTATATGGAATGGTGTGGGGTACGTTAGAGTAGTGTGGAATGGGGTAGGGTATTGTGGTGAGATGGGGCAGGACAGGATAGGGTGAGGTAGAGTCGGTTGGAATGAAAGTGTATGGAATGGTGTGGGGTAGTGTGAGATGGGGTGGGGTAGGATATTATACAGTGGAATAGGGTGGGGTAGAATTAAACTGTATGAAATGATGTATGGTATGGTAGGGTAGTGTGAAATGGG
>CAKNYM010049006.1:244349-263307 GCA_932195095.1 Andricus curvator
ATCGGTTGGAATGAAACTGTATGAAATGATGTATGGTATGGTAGGGTGAAATGGGGTAGGGTATTGTGGTGAGATAGGGCAGGACAGGATAGGGTGAGGTAGAATCGGTTGGAATGAAACTGTATAGAATGGTGTGAGGTACGATAGGGTAGTGTGGTGTGGGTTAGGATGGAGTGGGACATAATAAAGTGGAATAAAGTGTGGTAGAATCGCTTAGAATGAAACTGTATCGAATGGTGTGGGGTACGGTAGGGTGGTGTGAGATGGGGTAGGATATTATCAAGTGGAATATGGTGAAACTGTATGGAATGATGTGAGGTATGGTAGTTTAGTGTGAAATGGGGTAGGGTAGGATGGAGTGAGGTAGAATCGGTTGGAATTAAACTGTATGGAATGGTGTGGGGTAAGGTAATGTAGTGTGGTCTGGATGCGGTACACTGTAAAAAATTTTGGGAATTTTCCCTACTGATTATTAGGGAAAATTCCCAAATTTCGTCGGGAAAGAGGACTTTCCCAAAAATATTAGGGAATTTTCCCTAATTTTAGGGAAAGTTCTGGAAAAGTATGAAATATAATCATAATACATTATATATTCGACTATTTTTGGTTGAAAAATAATCTTTTTCAGTTGACAATCTAACTATTTTTTTTTAAGTGCTCTTTTTTTAATTAAAAATTGAGTTTTTTTGGTTGAATTTTCCACTGTTACATTTATAGTGGAAAAGTTGGAATATAACTATTTTTTTTAAATTCTTTTTCTTTCATTGACAGTGACTGAATATTTTTTTGGTTGATAATTCATCTCTTTTTAATATATACCATTAAGCTATTTCCCTTTCGGCGAGCCTCAAGGGGTAAGCGTGACACTACCCGATTCGGGTAGTGTTTCTAGGTGGATAGTTACTTGTAGTAAATAACTACAAGTGTGGGCTCACCACACCCACGAAGAATGAAGAATTAAAGAATTAAGAATTAATGAAGAATTAAAATATTTTAGTTCAAAAATAATTTTTTTTTAAATTACTTTTTTTGATTTGATATCACTAGTTTACAAAATGAGACAAAATTTCTATACATTTAATGCCACTATATTTTTTATATGTATTTTATTTCGCTAAATTCGATAATCGCATTAAATATTTTTTTATGGACAAGTTTTCGAGATAGAATTTTTTGAATGTTTTTTTTTGTTTTATTCGGAGGTAGCTTTACATATAAGGCTATATATCGAGTTATAAACGTCCGATTGGGTTGCACAAGCTATCAAATGAAAGGTAATCAAATCCCCAACAATCGTTTTGAATATTGTTTTTTAATACGTTTAATAGTTCAAGTGTTATGGCCCAAAATAAATGAGAAACGTCGATTTTTTGAGCCAAAATAAAAATCGAAAATTTACTATATTGCCATGTGAAAATAGAAAATATTTAATTATGTCAAGTTTTTTTTTTAAACATAGACCGCACTTTTGAAAATAAAACAAGGTATTGATGATTCCTGTAAGAGGTAATTTCTGAAGGAGATAGTTCTTAAAATTCATCAGGGCTCAGTGTTAAATGATTCTCTGAATTTTGTAATTTTCAGATATTTTCAAACTTTTTCCACTAAAAGGGTGTCCCCCGTTAAGCATCTCGAAATAAACCCACTCTATGATTTGAAAAAATGCAGTAAAACTAGGTTGGGACATGAAAATAATAAGATGTAGCCTTTTAAACAACTAACTTTCCCCTTGGTACCAACCTAACCTCAAAAAGCCGTATTTTATGCTTTTTTTATCTCATAGAGAAGTTTTTTGAAAAATCTAAAAAAAAATCATATATATATATATATATATATATATATAAAGCGATTATCTTTGCAGTACTCAATGGAGTTTTGCTGCCATTTCTGTGACCACCGAACAGAATTTCTGGTTGGGCATTTGGAACATCACAAGTTCCACCAGAGTGTCATTGAATACAAGTATTGCGGTTTGAACGGTTGTAAAAAGGTTTTTAGGTCGGAAGAATCTTTAAGAACACATATATATAAATTGCATAATCTAAGGCTCCGTCAGAATTTTCACGTTAATTTCCCGCAAATTTTATCCACGAAAGATGCCAAATTCATTTGTAATGTTCCGTATTGCATAAAAGAAGAAACTAATTACTCTAAATACATGAAGCACCTAAAAGATCATTTAAGAAGAGGTGAAAAAGTTGAATGTCCTTTTCCAAGTTTTCAAAAATGTTTTTAGTACCGTTGGGTCGATAAGTTCTCACTTCACGCGAAACCATAAAAAAAATTATTCACATCTAAATATCATTAGAAATAATATAGAAATACCAATTGATATGCAATATCCTGAATTTAAGAATTTGGATCGAGAATGCGAGCATGAAAACAAGGGTACAGCTCACTCTGGAACTGGCTATGTAGTTCCAATTACCGAATTGAATGAAAATTTTCAGGAGTCTTATTTAACGAATTTGGCGCAGATGCTCCTAAAGTTAGAGGCTGAATTGCTATTACCAGCGACAACTGTACAATTTTTGGTCACACAGTTGAGAAATATTGATTCTTTAAGAATGAATGTGATTGAAAGTCAGTTAAGACAACGTCTTTCAACCTTAGATATTCCTATTTCTAAAACTCCCTTCTAGAAATAATTAATTGAAAACCATTCAGAACGATAGAACGAAATTTGAATTGTTTTTAATCGTGTTTCTTAATCGTGTGTGCACGATTGGAAACGATTGAGTGTTGCAAAGTTTCAATCGTTCCCAATCGGGCCAATCGGTAGTAGGATTTCGAGGTTATGAAGTGGCAATTTGATGGCAGCACTTTCGTCTCGCGGGAATTATTTGAAAACGTTTATTTACTTTTTGCGAGACAACACATTTTAAGCAATATGTTCATGAAAAAAATTGAATAAATGTTTTGTAATAATTTCCTCGAGCTGAGAGTGCTGTTATAAACAAATTTGCCAATGAGGTGAAGTTTTTTTATCAAATTATTCATTTCATTGTCTATAATTTTGTATAAAAAACGTGTAATTTATTAAATAAACTAATTAAAGTATTTTAGGTACAGAACAATTAAAATTAACTGACAGTAAAGCTATTCAGATTCTTTCTCATCTTCTAATATCCTACGGATATTAGCATTTTTACTTGTTAATTCGTCACCCTCTGTCCCACTATCATTCTCACTTGGAAGATTCATCATTTTAATTTAAAATTCATCTTTTTTTGGTGAAACTTCAACTATTTCGTTGGAAATCGATATTTTGCATTTAAAAATTAAACTATTTGTTTTAAAATTTATGTACTTTGTGGAAAACGTGACTTTTTTTGTAAACAAAATAATCTTTATTACTGAAAATTCATCTTTTTGGCATAAAATTCAACTTTTCTTTTTCTTTGAATATTTTTTGTTTGAAAATTATTATTTTTTTTTAAATGAAAATGTAACTATTATTCCAGTTGAATATTCCATAATTTTATTTAAAAATTCTTCTCTTTTTTTGAACTTTCTTTTTTTGCCTAAAAATTTATTTATTCAATTTTTGGTAGAAAAATTATCTTTTTTAGTTGGAAATTCGTTTTTTGGTAGAAATTTATCTTCTTGGTCCAAAATTCAATTATTCTAGTTAAAGATTCATCATTTCAGTAAAAAATTCATCTGTCTGGTTTAAAATTCAACTATTTCAGTTAAATATTTACAATTTTATTTGAAAATTCATCACTTCGTTTGTTTGGCTAAACATTAATTTTTTTTAATTGAAATTTAATTATTTAAGTTTTGGTTGACAATTTATATTTTTTAGTAAAAATTAATTTTTTTGCTTGAAAATGTAACTGTTTCAGTTGAATATTCATTGTTTTAGTTGAAAACTCTTATGTTTCGTTTAAAATTAATTTTTTTTTTACTAAAAATGTTACTATTCCATTTACGGTTAAAAATTATTTATTTTTTTTTTTTTGGTTCAAAATTCAACTATTTGGTTGAAAATTTGTCTTCTTTAATCAAGAATTCAACTATTTGGTTAAAAATTCATGTATTTTGTTGAAAAATTGTATTTCTTGTACAAAATAATTCTTTTTATTTGAAAATTAATCTTCTGGTTTAAAAATTCATCTTTTTGGTTGAAAATTCAAGTGTTCCAGTTAAATATTCATAATTTTTGTTGAAAGTTTTTTTTTTTAATTTAACTATTCAGTTGAAGATTCATAATTTTATTTGAAAATTCATCACTTTGGTTGAAAATACAACTTTTTTGTTGAAAATCCGTTTTTTTTGTTGAAAATTAATTTTTTCATCTAAAAGTTTAACTATTTCATTTTTGTTGTTGTAAAAAATTGATATTTTTAGTCGAAAATTTAAGTATTTATTAAAAATTCATTTATTTTGCAATGTTCTGCTTGTTGTGTTAAAGGATGTTCAGAATGAACGTCATGAATTAAAATAAATGTTTGCGTTTTGCGGCAAATATGAATATGTTACTTTTAGTTGACTGGGAAAATTGAAAAACTTGACCGGGAATTTGAAATCGTCCGCCGAGTCTGTGCTTGGGGAAGGAAAACCAGTTGTTGCGATGATTCCTGCATGTAATTAGTACAATTTTGAACTACTTCACCTGTAAATACTACAATTTTTAATGTTTAAATTTAAAAATAATTTAATCTGTAACAGTTTTTAAATAGTTAAATCTCCAAGTCCATTTCTGTCAATTATTGTTAATTTATTTAACTTTTTAATTACATAAAGCCTTCTGATCAATCTAATACTATACAATAAAAAATTTGAAACCTTTAAAATTCAAAGATTTTAAGGTTAGGCATTGCAAACCAAATTATTTGAAATATTCAAAATTGAGTATTTTAAATATTTAAAAATATAAATTTCCGAGAATTTCAAATCAAACTTATTTATAAATTCAAAATTGTTATGCTGCAAGACATTTAAAAAGATTGGATAAGTTTTTCTACTAAAAATTAAAAGAATTTAATGAGTTACCTACACTTTATTTAGTCCGAGTTTCAAAATATTGGAGCCATCCTACATTCTAATGATTCCAATCGTTTTCAATTGGGTATCCATTATTCTGAATCAGAGGTTAAGTTGTCAGTACAGCATTTTGATATTGCGATAATTATTTACAAGCGGTTTTTTACGCTTTCAAACAAAAAATGTCAACAATATGAATTTAAAAAGATGTAAATAAACGTTTTACAATAGTATACTCGCTAAATCAAACTACTTCTGCCTACTTGATAAAGACACTATATCACTGTCACATCGTTAGATGGCATGATTTCTACGTACCGTTAACCCACATAATTTCGACTCTTCATTCGGTATACCGCCTGAACAAACATTCTATTTTTTGAACTTGAAATTTTTGTTGAATTGTTAAAAATTTAATTTCCAACCTATAAACACGTGCGCGTCATGTGTGTTACAAACTAAAACTGCAGAGGGCGCACTGCAGGTAAGTGCATTTACTCAATTCAACCCGATTGGAAACAATTGACACAATTAGCAACAATTCAAAACGATTCAACTTTTGATCACTCTTAATCGTTATGAATCGTGTCCAATCGATTATTTCTAGAAGGGCTCAGGAAGTCATTGAAGGAGTTTTCAGCAAAGATCCATTCACGTCTTGTATATCAATAATGCGAACGGACCACAAGGAAAAAACTGTATAAGGGAAGTTTGGCATACGTCGCCCCGAAAGCTAAGGTTTTAGGAGTCACAAATGGAAAAACAGGGTATTTCCATTATGTTCCCATTATCAAAACCCTACAATCTATGCTCAAGGATAAGTCACTGGATATTGATTTAAGTAATTCGAAAGCAACAGGGACAGGAGTTCTCAAAGATTTTACTGACGGAAGAGTTTTCCAATCAAAGCCAATCATCATCGAGAACCCTCGTTGTTTCTGGATTATACTCTATCAAGACGCTTTCGAAATAGATAACCCCATCGGTCCAGCTCGAGTAAAACATAAGATGGTTGCAGTTTACTTGATGTTAGGGAACCTACCGCACTATATCAGAACCCACATACACACAATTCAATTGGTAGCCTTATGTAAGGAAAAGCTCTTCAATCATAAAAAAGTGTACGGGACCATTGTTAAGGACTTGAAGATAATTGAAGAGAAGGGTATTGAAATCTCGCCTAATACATTTATAAAGGTGACAGTTGTTTTCATAAGTAATGATAATTTAGGTAGTCACTCTCTCGGGGGATTTTTAGAGAACTTTAGCACTACGCAGTACTTTTGCAGATACTGTTTGATCACTCGTGCTGAATTCTGGCCGAAAGCAAATGAAGCAGAGGAGGGAGACGAAGGAGAAGAGGAAGAAGAAGAGACAGAAGATGAATACGAGGAAGAAGAAGAGGGAAAAGAAGACGAAGATCAAAACGAAGATTCGGATGAAGAAACTAATGCTGAAATAGGATCTGTGGAGGGTACAGAAGAGCAAGACCAGGATTATGAGCACGAGGACAGCTCAGGAGATGAAAGTGGTCCAGGAGAAGACCTTGTTTGCCAAAGTGATTGTGATTACGTCCCTATTTCTTACGAGCGCAGGACCGTTAATTCGTATAAGAAGTCCCTCACAGAAAAGAAGAATAAGAAGCATCATGAGGGAGTAAAATTCGACTCAGAATTGAATCGTCTGCGGGGATTTCATGTCAGCAAGCCTGGTTTACCACCTTGTTTTGGCCACGACTTGCTAGAAGGAGTTGTGGCTTATGATTTGCACCTCATGATCACAAACTTAATTTCGAGGGGGTTCTTCTCTTTGCCGTTTCTCAATAAAAAAATACAATCTTTTAAATATTCCAGCTACGATCAGAGGGACAAGCCAGCTAACGTACCACAAAAAGGAAAAAGAATTGTTGGTGGTGCTTGGCAAATTTTAACTTTTCTTCGTCTTGTTCCCCTTTTTGTAGGATATAAAGTCGATACATACGATGATGTTTGGCTTTGTCTCCTGAAACTTACTGAAATAGTGGAAATAGTTTGCGCAGCCGAAATCCCTAATTCCTATATTCTTTATTTAAAATCTTTATTTACTGCAATTCGGTCCACTACTAAGGGTATTTACGCTACGTTTTGAGAGTAAGCATACGTTCTTCAAGAGAGTCATGAGAAACATAAAAAACTATAAAAATGTAACGCGATCTTTGTCAGAGAAGCATGAACTCCTTCAAAGTTTGTTGCGTTCCGGTGCTGGGCTCAGGTGTGAACTACAATTAAATGAAGAGAGTGAGTTTTGCATTCATCGCTACTCAAAATCTCTCCAAAAGGCTATAACTGATGCTCAACTACTTGGAAAACTTACTGAATGTTCATCTGCCGTGTTCAGAGGAAACCCTTATAAAAAGGGACATGTTGTTGCGATAAGACAAGACGCTTATCAAGAAAATGTTCAAATGGGGAGAATCGCTATCCTATTATGCAATAATGAAGAGCGCCTCTACCTTCTTCTTGAAGTCTTAGAGACTACATTCCAGCCGAGGCTCCGTCTATATGAACTTGGAAATATTTTAAGACATGAGTGTCTCTCTGTTGCAAATCTATTAGGGTATGAACCACTTCATGTTTACGAGCAAGACGTCAAATCTTATGTAAAAGTCAAGCACGCACTTGTTTCAAGTCCATTGTGCTAGAATGTGAATTATTTTACGGGGAAAATTATTACGATGTGAATTATGTATTATTTTAATTTTATTTTTTTAATTCTGAATTTTCACCAGTTATTATAGACAAATTTTCCCAACGCTAGTATTTTTTTAAATATTCAAACCGCAACTGTATTTGACACTCACCTTCTCAATTGGCATAAGTATTAACCGTGAGTGTGTCAAGGCTTTAATCCCTACACATTATTTAGCACTCATGTGTCTCACAACATACATTCAATTTCATTTTCCAGGTCAGCCATGACGATTTTCAAAGTCACCGGTCCAGGTGGGCTCAAAAGAAGGCTCGTTAATGCTAAAAGCATTGAAGACATCATCTCCTTGGCATGTAAAAAATTAGGCCTCCCAGAAAATGCTTCATACCAGGTATTTAAATCTTTCACCTTAGTCGACGTGGAAAATATCCATCACAATAAATTCGTTTTACATTTCACACTTATTATTCCCAATTATTAAATTATTTCAATTTGATTCAGTTTAATTTGAATAAAAACAGATAATAGCCGATTGGGAAAAATCGTATCAGCTCACTGAATTTGTTTGTATTCCTAACCTAGGTTGTCTTCGAGGAGGACGGTACGGAGATTGATGATTTTGAAATTCTGGAAAGTTTATCGGAGACTTACACAACTGGACCAATGCGAATGATGGTGCTGCGCAGTGATGAACTATGGGAACCAGTTTCGAAAAGGATTCCTTTCAACAATATAACACCAGACCAGAGTATAGAAGGTAACAATCACATCATTTTATATTGAACCACGGAAAATACTTCTAACTCCAACACAACTCCTCTTATATTTCATAAAAAATCATTATTTTTACAGGATCGCCAAGAAGTGACAATTTTTTCTCCACTCCCACTTCAAGTCGCACCAGTTCATCCGTACAGCATACTTCAACTGTTACTTCCCGACGTATAATGGACCAGATTCCACCTCTGCCGTTAGATAAAATCATTCCAGAAGGTTTTGGAAATATATCAACGAATCCTGTGGGTCTAACAACGGAGTTCGTGAAAAAGGCCGGTGATCATATGGCGAAAAAGCTGAAAGATTGGAGGATGGGAACAGCAAGACGAATAGCCCAAGAAATCCCTGGCGGACCGGACGAACGGAACTGATACGCTACAGCGTATCCTTATAGTATCCACATCGTATCCTCTCCGTATCATGCAAGAAAAACTCATTAAAAAAGAAAGATTAACATTTCACTTGTTGAAATTCGGATTATACGTGAAATTTTGAGTTAAAAGGTCACAGAGTAATCGCAATAGTTTTTCTTGCAACATTAAAAACTTTAAAAAAATATAATACTTATCGATGACGTGCGCTGAAGGCGACTTCAAATGCATCGTCGTTCAGTAGCAGTTAATAGGCGTTATCCGTCGAGGATGCGTTTGAAGTCGCCTTCAGCCCATGTTATCGATAAGTATTATATTTTTTCAAAGTTTTTAATGTTCATCTTCCTTTTTAAATGAGTTTTTCTTGCATGATACGGAGAGGATACGATGTGGATACTATAAGGATACGCTGTAGCGTATCCGCTCCGTTCGCTCGGTCCGCCAGGGATCGTATCGAAATACCCAAAAGCTTTCGAGCAGAGAATTTCACTGGATGAGAACGATGAAATATATTCGGATGGAGTCAAGGAATTGTTGACTCGCATCTACGAACATGCACGATATCTTAAACCCCAATCTGAGATAAAAAGTCGCAAGAAGAAAGGGTTACAAACAGAAGACAGCGGCTATGAAACGACAAATTCGACGACGAATGAACAATCACTTGATAGGTACGGAAAGGATCAAGACGTATATGGCTGTGTCGCATATGAGCCTTCTCTTCCTGAAGGAGAGACTGAAGAAAGTCAGCAACAGAAAAAGTTATCTCTTCTTCGCGACTTTGAGCAAAACCAACTCGGCGAGGAGGTGGTGGTACACCTCTCGTCAAAAACATACCCATCACAAAGGGTCTGTCTGAATAGAAGAGAGCGACAAGATTTTTCTTTAAGGAACATCTTAACCGATCATTGGCCGCACTTGATCATAAAGGAGCACTTCATAAATCACGCCTCCACGCTCATTGGCCGTGATATGAGGGAAGTTTGGGAAGAGAATGTGAAAAAAAAATTCCTGATATCATCGATTATTTTCGCGACTACAGCAGGAAGTACAAGTGGAGAAAAAATGTCCCAATAAAAGCGAGGGAGATACAAATTCAATTAAAAAATGCTAAAAGTGCCTGCACTGCTTTGAGCATTCGCGTTCCAGAAACTCTGGTTCTTTTGAAACTTCTTTCTTGTTATTTCGAAGAGTAGGATATCTTTATTTTGGTCGTGAGTATTTTTTTATTTGTTGTTTTCATTTCTTATGAACATTGTACTTTGTTATTTTGATTCTTTATTTTATTAAATCAATAGTTCTGAATAATTTTCTTGGCTGACTTCGCACCAACTTCATTTTTTTCATGTTACAAGAACTTTTTAAAATAATTATTTTTTCACTTTAAAACTAAATGGAAGATAGCTAATTTCTTTTAATATTAAAGAATAGAATTATGGGCTGCTAAAGAGTTGAATTTAATGTGTTTTATTGATAAGTGATGATAATGACAGCTCTATCTTTTCAGGATCCTAGCATCGATGAGGAAGCAGTTAAAATGGCAGGGAATTCTGATCGCCCTGTTCTGATCGTAAAAGGTGAGAACTTACTCTTATTTGACACATAATAATAGTCATTTTCATAATTCAGAAAAGAAATAAAAAGTATGTTTATGAAGAAGCAGAGGTGGGAAGCAAAAGTGTAATTTAAAAAAAGAATGGGAACTGTTTTCTGCACGTAATCTCGATTATACTATAATAATTAATAAGCTAAAACATTTATCTAGAATTTTAAACGTAATTTATTTTTTGACAGGAATGTCCTTGTATGACGCAGCAAGCCGCTGCATTATACATATCAAAGGGATTGTCGTCGCTGAGGCTGATAGCGTGCTTGAAGGTATTTACCTGCTTTTACTGAGCTTCTTCGTTTACGGGTACAACTATCAAGCAAATAAATCATCATCGCTGGAGTTTATTCAAAGGTATGTTAAGAATTTATTTAAAATAAGCGGAAGTCGACTGCGTATTTCCGGCACTGCTGTCGCAGCAGAGAAAGTAGGAGAAATCGGGCGCGTTCCGTCGGACGCGGTCCCTCAAAAAAGGAGGAGACTGCTTGTGACCACGAGAGTGAAAGGGTCGTTTACGATGGTCAGTGCGCTGTGCCGAATCTATTCTCTATGTTTCACATTTATTTTAATCTCTCAAATACATAGTGTTAAACTCATTTCGAATAACTTCGGTGTCGTGATTTACTAAACCCGAAAATCCATAGAACTAGTAATCTGTAGATTCTCGCTCTTAACAACTCAGATGTGGGATATTCGAACAAAGTGTTGAGGACGCGTCGCGTCGGCATAGGTCATGCAGCTCATGCTAGTGAAGAAGTTTCATCGAGAACGAGATTTCGCAGTTTTCCTTTGTGTTGGACAGGAAAATAAAACTGGCGTGTGCGCCGGATACTCGAAAGTGTTGAGGACGCGTCGCGTCGGTATTAGTTACACAGCTCATGCTGGTGAAGCGGTTTTCCCAAAAACGATATTTCTCAGAGTTTTCCTTTGTGCTGGACAGGAAAAGCGAACGGGCGTGTGCGCCGCATACTCGAAGGTGTTGAGGACGCGTTGCGTCGGTATCGGTCGTCGAGAACGAGATTTCTCAGTTTTCCTTTGTGCTTGATAGGAAAAGCGAATGGGCGTGTGCGCCGCATAAATTTAATGAGAGTCGGTGGAAACACCACGAGGTGTGAGTTGTTTCTCTGTGCATCGTGTGTGCTGTGCGAATTTTTGGAATTCGGAATTAACCCTGAATTCGGATTATTTTCGACGAACCTTAAACGAGAAAAGAGGTTCAACAATTGTGAATTTTAAGGGCGCCTGCGCCGCAAGTTTCGTGGGGCATATTCTCATCGGTAGAGGCCATCTTGGATGCCAAATAAATTTTGGCGCTTCCCGCGTGATTAGCGACCATTTTGTGGTGGGTAGCCATCACGCCGGAAGGTTTGTAGAGGGCGCAAGAATCCTGGATCCGCTTGAACGCTTTGTGAAAAGCCTGGACGGCGCAGTAAAAACGCGCGCAATGGCAAACGAGGCCCATACGAAAGAGTTGATCCGTGTGCAAGAGGAGGTCCAACGGCAACAGCGACGACGTCAAGAGGAAAAAGAAAGGTACGAGAAACAGCTAGTGGCCCTTAGTACCGAACTTGTGCAGTTAAGGCGGGATCGAGGTTCATCATCGTCGGCACAAGCATCACTCGCAAGTGGGGCAAGAAATGACGTCACAACTGAGGCTCTTCGTTCCATCGGAAGCGTCCTGCAAACACAATCTGATTGGTTGCAGCGGATGTTGGAGGAATCTCGAACTGGAGGTTCTACGCAGCAGTCTCTTGGACTTGCGGATCCACGAGCGGTAGTGCGCGAGTTTAACGGAAGCGAATCACCTGAACAGTCTCGAGCGTGGTTGGCTGAATTGGAAAACGCGAAAGTGACGTGTGGCCTTGGAGATGATGTTGTTTACAGTGTTGCTCAGGCGCGAATGAAATTTTCGGCGCTGACGTGGCTCCTAAACAAAGAAGATCAAATCAAAGACTGGACTACGTTCAAACGCGAATTTACTTCCATCTTCACGCAAACCCTCGACACTGCGGATAAGTACGAGGTTATGGTGGCGCGTGTGCAAGGTCCAAAAGAAAGTGCCCGTGACTTTGTGATAGATAAGGTATGGCTGTGTTCAGGTCTTCACCTGTCAGTGAATGAGGTGCGTAACGTGGTTGCACGATCGCTGTGGTCAAGGAGCGCAGGCGACCAGCTGTTTGGCCGTGAATTCCGGACCACTGACGACATAGTGCAGGCTGTCGTGGAGTATGAGCGTCATGAGATTCGTCGACGGAGCAGGATTGAGAAGTCAAAGAATACCGGAGGTAGGAGCGAAGCAGGACGAGAGTGGCGAGAGAAAAGAAGTCCCGAAGAAAAGAACAGTAAACCGAAAACCAATGGTAATGTGTCATCGCAGGGTAAGTCAGTAAATGACCGTAAATGTTTTAATTGTAACGCGACAACGCATATAGCGTGGAATTGTGACAAACCGCGAAAATCAATTACGTGTTATTCTTGTAAGAAAGAAGGACACGTGCCCTCAAGGTGTCCCAGCAGAGGAACTGGTGCGGCTAGTTCTGAGGTCAACGCGATCATGGGCCCAACTGAGAGTGGGTCGATGGATAAATTTGTACGACAGGTGCGAGTGGGGGGCCGGGCACTGACAGCCTTTGTTGACATACCCAGATAACAATCGTGCGACGCACGCTTCAAGCACGCGTGCGAGTCGCACGATGCGACCCATATCGCGAGCAAATGGCAATCACATTCCGCAATAAAATGACGGATAAATGCGTGCGTGCAAAATGAGGCTCATTGAGCCATCACTCATATTTCGTTGTAGTCCTTGCTGAATAAATATAAGCAATATGTTAATAATATTTTTTATTCAGCAAATTCGGTTCAGTTGAATCAAATTAATATTGTATTTCAAATGATTTATGTATTTATCTTATTTCAAATTATATTTGTACCTGTATTGTACATGCGCAATTGTCAAACTTCACGGTTCACCGAACATCGTTGCCGACGTTGCCGTCAGTGAGGTTATGTGAGCGTCAAGTTGTAGTGTATACTCGTGCTTTTCCAGTAATTAATTGTTATAAAATTTCAACGAACTCGATCATTGCGATATTATTCTTCGTATATTTGAGCCTTAATTAATGTTTGCGTGCCACGAATTGTGTTAAAGAAACTGGTAAGTAAAGAAAAATATAAATATATATTTTCGTTTAAATGGCAGGAAATTAAAAGTTAGGTTAAGTAAAATCTCACTTTTTCCACGTGTATATATGAAAAGCATAAAAAAGCATAACATCATTTGCAGTTTTAGCATGCCCTTGTAGAAAGAAAGGATGGACACGATTGGGATCGTTTAAAAACCATCTTTGTAAAAGGGATGCACTTCATCGACACGCGTGCGACTCGCACGACGTGCGACGCATATGTCACGCATATGCGGACACATCTGTTTGGTGAACTGCGTGACACGCTTGACGATTTATTCGCACTCATGCCTGCACCGTGCGTGGCACCGTGTGCGCATATTGTTATCTGGGTATATGCGTCGGTTTGTACTGTAAAGTCAACTTTAGTATTGCATGAGGGATGGAAAATGACTCGAGACATAACCATGTGTTAGAGTTCAATCTAATTTACGAATACGATCTCGAGTTGAAGCGTAGATTGACACAATGAAAGTCCACACTTTATAATAATTATGTAAGTTTTAATCAATATAACGAGTAAAATTAGTACAATAAAACTTTACGACCACTTGGCCTAAACTTTCGGCTCTTTGCCCACAACCTCGGTCCGCGATACGACCCAACAGCCTCGCAATTCCATACTAACGTTCTTCAAACTTTTTTTCTAACAACTCCAAGTCACCTAGCAACCTTATATATAAGCACTATATATGTATTTTTCTAACATTCGGCCATCCTTCAAAGATGATTGGTCTCCAAGCATAAACGAAAATTAAATAATTTCTTAATCATTACACAAGAACAAATTAATAACAAACAAAATCACCTAATTTACTAGGTTTACGTCTTTCTCTAACAGGTCTTAAATTCCTATTCGCATTAACATCTGGATTCTTTTCAACCAAAGTAGAATTCTTTTTTTTGCCTTTTTCAAGACTCTCCTTACTAGTTTTATCGACGTTTGATTTTACAAATTCAATAGAATCTTCCGTTTCATTAATATTTTGAACATTCTCATCTTCCGAACTATAATTTCTGTTTACATCTTCTGTCGAACTTGGTCGCCAAATTTGAATTTGACTGACATGCGCAGCAGTCGGAGTATTTTTACCTTTACAATATAATTTCTGAATTTTATACGTGTCCGACGGTAACTTTGCAATAATGACACTTGGTCCTTTCTTTCTAGATTGAAACTTAGTCGACTCACCTGTTGATACAGTATTAGTTTTAACGAACACAATGTCTCCTATTTCATATTTAATTGTAGTATTACGGTTCTTATCGTAACGATCTTTTGCTTTCTTTTGGTCGATCGCAATCGCCTCTCGAATCTCATTTCTAATCTCATCTGGATTTCTAAAACTCTCAGAATTTTTCGTTATCATTCTAATATGACAGTCTTCATAACGTGGTACAAAACCGTATACAAATTCAAACGGAGCATGTCCTGTTGATTTACAAACTGACGAATTCAAATCACGTTCTAATTTCTTTACAACTTGATCCCATCTAAGTCCTTAATTGTCTAAAAGATTTGATTGTAAAGCAGGTAAAATTGTTTCATTTAATCTCTCCACTTGCCCATTGGCTTGAGGATGCCTACTTGAATTTAACGTATGCTTGATACCAAATCTTTTGCACAATTCTTCGAATTTATTAGCTGTAAAACTAGTACCCCTGTCTGAGATAATTCTCTGAGGCGAACCAAATCTATAAATGAATTCTTCAACCCTGTTGATCGTCGTAGGCGCTTTTGTATCCTTAACCGCGTACAATTGACAAAATTTAGTTAAATTGCAAATTATTGCAAGGATATACTTATTTCCACGAGTTGAAGTTACAAATGGCCCAAGATGATCAATATTAATAACCTCAAACGGTCGTTTACCGGGAGGAATAGGATGTAATTCCCCGGCTTGCTTTCCTACCATCCATTTTGCTAACAAACATTCTAGACAAGATCCAATGTTCATTTTTACGTATCTTCGCATTCCTGGAAAATAAAAATGTTCCCTAATTCTCGCTACCGTTCGATCAATTCCAAAATCACTGGACAAATCGTGATACTTAATTGATAGCGCTTTACGCATGGCTGTTGGCGCGACATACAATTCCTTATTTTTATCTTTGTAATCGATTTCATACAATAAACCGTCTCTTAATACGTAATCTTGACATTCGTCTTTCTCCGTTCGAGTACGTTCGTGTTCGGCTTTTTCTAGAATTTTTATTTTCCTGGCTAACTTTTCATCAACTCTCTGGTACATCAAGATCTCATCTTCGCGCATCGAAATATTCAAAATCGTACCTGGTTCATCAAAAGAAATAGCCTCTTCTACAGGTGCTCTAGATAATGCATCTACGTGTTGCATATTCTCACCTTTGCGATGGTGTATATCAAAATCAAAATCAGCGAGAGAGCTGAGCCAACGAATAATTTGTGGATTAGTTGTTTTTGATTTGTTAATATAAACCAACGCTTGGCAGTCCGTGAAAATGTCAAAATGAATACCGATTAGCAAAGTTCTTAATCGAGTCGTTGCCCACACTACAGCCAACAACTCTAGCTTACTAGAATGATATGATTTTTCCGTTTCTGATGTTTTTCTACTAATTACGTAAATTAATTTCTGCTTCTCCCCCTCGTTTTGTTGAAATAACATCGCTCCTAACCCGATTGCCGATGCATCCGTGTGCAATTCAGTACGATTAGCTAGCGGATTATAAAGGCCCAAAATAGGCTCCGAACTGATCAATTGTTTGATTTTCTGAAAAGAAAATTTCTGAGCTTCACCCCAGACAAACTTTACACCGTCTTTCAAAAGTTCAATTAACGGATCCATTAAACACGAAAATTTCGGAATAAAACGTCTCGAAAAATTTGCAAGTCCTACAAACCTTCTCACATCATGCACATTTTGCGGCTGAGGAAACTCTACAATTGCTCTAATGTGTTTTACACCTGGTTGCATTCCATCTTTCCCAATTACAAATCCTAAATAATCCACTTT
Organism: Andricus curvator; assembly: GCA_932195095.1. NCBI lineage: Eukaryota > Metazoa > Arthropoda > Insecta > Hymenoptera > Cynipidae > Andricus > Andricus curvator. The sequence continues at coordinate 260,965 of CAKNYM010049006.1, forward strand.
AGGCATCCCGAACTTGCATTTTTTTAAGTTTAAAGTTAAACCTGCTTTTATCATAAGATCCAAAACTTCGCTTAATTTTTGTATGAATTCCTCCCAAGTTTTGGCATAAATCAAGATGTCGTCAAAATAAGTAAGAGCTAAATTAGCATGATTTGGACCAAAAAACCTTTTAATTAATTTAGAAAAATAGAACGGGGCATTCATCAAACCAAACATTGCTCTCTCAAATTGACCCGTCTCATCCTGAGTTATGAAAGCCGTCTTTTCTTTCGCACTTCCAGTTAATGGAATGTGTAGATAACCATGTGACAAATCTAAAGTGGCAAAAAACTTGGAGCCATGTAATTGATCTAGACCATCATCGATATTTGAGAGAGGAAAGTTTGTTCGAATTGTCATCTGATTTAATCGCCGATAGTCAACAACCAGACGCGGTGATCCATCTGCTTTTGTAACTAAAAAGCACGGACTAGCAAAAGGTGAATTTGTTTTTGTAGCTAAACCGACTCGTTTATATTCTCCTATAAGATCTCGCATTGTTTCACGTTCCGACGAACTCAAATTATACGGCTTCGCAGACAACGGTTCCGACCCTTCTTTTAACTGTATGTCCATTTCCAAAAGATCCGTACGTCCTAACTCCGATAAATTTTTGGCAATTGCTCGACATTTAGAATTTAAAAGATCAACAATCTCTTTCGATTCTATCTCAGATAATGATTCGTGTGTTTGTACCTCTGATTTGGTAACCGGCTCAAACCTAGGTTCCAATTCTGGAATTTCTTTTAATGTTAACATTTTATCCCCAAGAATTTTCCCTTTCGATAACTTGACCTCGTCATCAGTTAAATTTGCATAAGGCAACATTAATTCACAATCACCGACTAATACAATAATAAAATTAATCGATCCCGGCTGAATACTAACTATTTCGTTAACAGTTGGTCTCAACTCTTCAAGGTTTGACTCAATACTTGATTCTTTAGCAAACGGAAAAATATTTGCATAACAATAAGTTATTTTATCACCGAATTTATAAAATGCAATATGAGGCAATTCAGTGAAAGATCTACCGATGATTACATCATAATTAGTCGCGTTATCTGGAACCACTCTGAAACAAATATCATCAGCTGTGCACTCGTCCACCTTTATATTAGCCTTTATTATACCTGGAGAGCGCGTCGTGGCTTCAATGCTTCCAAAACCTATTAATTCATTTGGACGTTTTAAAAATTCAGAACCGTGATTAAGCATAACGGAAGCTTTTATAGTACACACCGAAGATCCATGATCTACCAGAGAATCGACAATCACACCATTAATTAAAACCTTCTTTAAATACTTTTTCTGAGATGGATCGCAATTTGAAGAAATAACATTTATCTTACCTTCGTCGAGTTTCTTAGGCCTAGTACAATCTTTTGCGAAGTGACCTGCCTCGTTTCAACGAAAACATTTAATTTCGCGTTTCACAGGGCATTCTTTTGCGTAATGATCGATCGCATTACATCTAAAACATGCAAGCTTCGTACTTGCACTCTGACTTGATTCTTTTTTCAAACTGCCTCCAACGTAGTTACTCTCCTTTGAAGTCGCTGTCGAAATTTCCTTCTTATCCGGCATCAAACTCGAAGATAAATTTTTGTCCTTCCTGTGATCAGCTACTCCAGAATTCTCACGTCTTGAAGAAAAACGCTGCTTTCTTGAATTCTCCACATCCTCCAACATTAAGATATTTTGAAGAAGACTGCCAAGGTCGAGATACGTTTGTGATACGATTATAGAACTCGTGTCACGAGACAAAAGTCCAACTGCCAGTTGAGTCTTAGATTCAGTCAAACTAAATCCCAATTCTTTGCAGAGTCGAACTTTCTCAAAAAAATATTCTCGAACATCTTCTCCAGGTCGCTGACATCGTTGTTCCATTGCCTTCCATTTTTCAGTTAAAGATTTTTCCGCCGTAAAAGTTGCTGTAAGTTGCAGACTGAATTGAGTCCAATTTTGAATAGTATCAATTCGACTCAGATACCAATTTCTTGCTGCTTTCTTTAGGTGTGCTCTTGCTGTTTCGAAAGCTACAGCCTCAGTCCAATGATGTAACGTAGCAGTGGATTCTAATTGCTTCAACCACGCTCTTGCTTCTGAAGATCCTTCTAGTCCAGTGAAGTTGGTAATATTATGTGATAAGTCCGGAAGAACATTATAATGAAATGTCTCTGCTTGGTTCTTCTGTGACACATTTTGCAGTAATGTTGCATTTTGATCCAAAAGTCTAGTCATAGCTGCTAGGACTTGCGACATATTTTGCTGAAATTCTCCCTGAGACTCATTTCCATGTTG